>PITA01004408.1:44693-123980 GCA_004023965.1 Spilogale gracilis
TCAGACCCTCACTGGAGCGGCAGACTGTCGGGGGTTCGCGGCTGACGTGCGGCACCGTAGACCCACACTGGAGCAGCACTTTGAACTTAACAGTGTGGTTTGGTCAAGGAAAGATGGAGTTCCGTAGCTTTGCCTTCTTCCTGCCCCTGAAGGTAGAAACGTGATTGCTAGTCCCTCCTCTCGGCTGTCTTTTTTTCCTGCCCCTGGGACCGTTAATCAGTACAACTCTGCTCCCTGATGTTACACTTTCAGACTGTCTGGCGAAGTAGTCCTCACTCCTTTGTGCCACATTCTTTAAGCAAAATGTAAGGTAGATAAAACTGATCTTTGGACCACTCTTTCTTGGAAAAGCTATACTCCTTAAAGGTTGGGAAAGTGATGCAGATTAGTATTCCTGTTCAAATAGTGTGCTTTGGGAAGGTAATATGGTAAACAAAACAGTTTGATGACCAGCCCAAAGCAGCTGTGAGTCTAGGGCGCAGGGGCAGAAGAGTGTGCCTGCGGGATCCTTGGGAGCTGAAGGCTTCTGCTCACTCCCACTGGAACTTACTTGACAGCCTCCGAGGTTGGGCAGCAGGGCTTTCAGAGTCGCGTTTTTAGTGCCGAGGCCTGAGCATGGGCGTGGTGCTGCAGAGCCCAAATTCTGCCCTGCCCACTTGGGCAGCCCCCTGTGCTGGGAAACTGTGTACCCCTCCCAAACTAGTCTTGGAGTATGTGTGGGAATTTGGTGGTGGGAAGAGTCGGTAGGGATCTCCTAGGCCGTGTTTTGTGTCTTGCGTTCTCTCTTTCATATTGTTAGGGGGTCAGGGAATATGCCTGTGGAAAACTGTCCTTCAGCTTTGATATTGGGATTCCATGTCTGGTGGAAAGATGAGTATGATACATAGAAGCATGGGAGAAAAAGTATCAAACAGCATGTGTGGTGTTACCCCATTTTGAAGAAGTAATTGATGAAAGTATATGTTTGGGAGAAAAGTTTGGGAGGAGAAACATCAAAAGGTTGTGATATTGCTGAATGGGGGGGGAAATTATGTGTGGTTTTCCTTATTTTTTTTTTTTGCACTTTTATATATTCTAATTTTTTTTAGCATTGAACATATATTATTTTTATATTAAGAAAAAAGAAATGCAACTTTTCACTTTGGGGAAAAAATCATTCCATTATTTCCAAGCCAGGCTTGCACTTCTGATCAGCCTTCAGCTGGTACTGCTTCTTATATAAGAGGTAAGAGAGACTCTCTCATGTATCTATGCCTATTGTCTGCATCTTAGTATTACATGCTTACATACTTCAGTCACCTTTTTTCCCTTCTTTTTCTTTTATTTTTCTCTTAATACACATATGTAACCCAGAATGACTGACTTTAAAGACCAACCTCTATGATATCCACTGTTTGCTGCCAATACAATTCTCAGAGTCATTCATCTCTTAAAAATTACCGGACAGTGAATCCAGAGACATCCCAAAACACCAAAGATGTGTTTTTGTGGCTGTTTTGGGTATTACTTGTCATCGCCAACTGCGTTACAGCCTAAACTCTGCAATTCAGGAGAAATTACTGGTAGTTTTTTCTGTATTCCCAAAAGAGACCATGCAATTTTTGAAGGCAGGGTTGTCTTTTACTCGAGCTACCCGTTCATCCCTATCCAGCTTCGGCTGGCACAGTGATGTTATAGGGCTTTCTAAATGTCAGTTAGTTGGATTGCACTGAAATGCTGACATGAAAATGAGGTCAGATCACTTTACCTACTTTTTTGTCAAGGTTTGCATTATATGCTGTGAAGCTTGGTGGGAGTAACAGGAAGCAAATCACTGTGGAAAAGTTAATGAGTTATAGAGAAATCTCTTACAGGGTAATAATTACCATATTAACAGCCTGACATTTATTTTGTACTTACCAGATGCTAGGCCCTGAGCTCATTGCTTTTTATTGTTTGATTTAACTGTTATCCCTAAGAGGGTAGTATTATCGGAGGCACACCTGGAGTGTGAGTTTAGGTCTCTGAAGTTCGCGTTTTGCTTTCTGCCTACCGTCTGCTTCCCACTGCCTCCCACTTCCATTATCCCTGCTAATCAAAACCCCCCACAGATAATTTTTGACCATTCAGGGTGCTTTGAAGTCACACTGGGAGTTGCAATATGTAATAGGTTCTGGTTGGGATAGAATTAGGAGTGAGGGAGAAACACCACTATCTCTTTATTCTTTGTCATTCTCAGTATGATGATCCTACAGGAAAATAAGCAGTTAATCTCTTTACCAAGTTATCTTTACATATTCTTCTTGCCTCCTTGTTATCAAGCAGTGTTTCTTTACTGGTTAAAATAGGTTCACAGTGTCTGCTTCTCTCATTGTTTCCTCCAGTTTCCTTCTTGCCAAGGGTTGAAACTGTCAGCAAGATTGCTCAGGAATTTGACAGGCTCACTTCTTAGAGAATGAGACTTTTGGCAGGTGTCAGCAGCAGTGCGGTCCTTTCTCACGACTAAATTTGCTTCTGTGCTTTTCCCACGGTCTGTGCTAGGATGGTGAGTAGCTTTTTAGGTTGTCCAAATCATGCAGCCACAATAATGACATTTCGTCTCTTTATTCTTCGTCCTGCTCTCTGCCATGCTTTGGGACCTTGGAGTGTTGTGTGTTCATACAGGTGTGCAGTGTAACATTTTGTAGCTTTCCTGCTACACTTGTTTGGAAAAAAGGTGGCTTCTCCTGATGGTTCAGTTAAGGCTGTATAGTCACCCAGCTTGGATCTGCTGCACTTACCAGCTGAGGGGCTTCTGCTGTTTCTCAACTTTCCCTGCTTTGGATTTTTTGTCCGTTTATTTTTCTGTGAATAAAACAAGGAAAATAGTAGCCCTACTTTATAGGCCTGCTGTGAGGAATAAATAATACATATAACTTATGTAGCACATATTAACTGAATCAAATGCTCGATAAATATTGGCCATTATTACTCTTGTTGTAGTTATTTTAAACAAGGCCTATCTCTTTCGGTCCCCATGTCCATCTCCCCAAGTCTCATAGGATACTTACTAACTTTAGGTTATGGTACTTGGCCTTTGTTGTTGTTGTTGATGTCCGTGGATCACTGAGAACATAGTTTGCGTTTTGGGTTTGCTTTTAATTTTCCATGACTGTTGACAGGTAATTGGAGGATCTTTTTAAATGCAAAAGTCAGTTGGGCACCTACTTTGTACCATGTGTGTGTGTATAGGCCTAGATACAGAGGTAAATGGAACAGGGTTAGAAGGGGGAAAGCCTGCCAGCAATTAGGAAGCTACTGAAGGAACCTAGAAAGGTTAGCAGAGTGGGGATTACAGGAGACACGAGGGGAATGTGGTCTTTACGATTCATTCACTGTGTAACAGTTATGTTTGCCAGATCTCATGAGGGACTCTGGTAAGGGGTACTGAGTAGAAGAAGAATGCTTAGCTCTGCCTAGGATGTGCTAGGGGCTGAGTAAGTGCTGGTGGTAAGAGAAAAGGCCATTGAGAGAGAATTCTGAAGCTGCTTGGGCAGCTTTGTGGATATTTTGCTCCTGAGACTAAGGAGCATGAATTTGGGAGCCGATTTAAGAAGAGGAAAGATCAGGAGTAGTCTTGAACATACTTTAGTCATAAATTTCCTAGCGAATATTTGTTATTAATGAGTGGAGCTCTGAAGAGCCATCAAGACAAGAGTAATTTTTTTTTCTTCTGCCAAACACTTGTGAAGCACATTTTGTGAGACAACAAATGTTGCCAGGATTCTAGCTTTCTGTTGTGGGAGCCGCATTATGGGTTTCCAGTTGCTTACCTGTTGTGCAGTGTAGCAGGGATTTGTGTTAATCAGGTGTGGCAAGATAAGAGACACGAAGACCGCGGTCTTGAAAGAAGAGTTTCTTATAGTTCTCAGGAGGAGGTCTCATGTCACACCATTAGAACCATAGGGGGAAGCACCAGGATAGGCCAGAAGGCAGAGGAATGAAGGGACCCAGTTGTGCACCAGAGCTTTTATTGTGGTTTTTGTGGGACAGAATAATTTTCATCAGACCTTGGGCAATAGGGATGGTCCCTAGTTGTCAGGTACCTGATGATTTTGGGCAGAGGAATAGTCTTCTGGACAGCAGGAGCCTGATAAAAGGAGGCTAATGGTGGGTATGGAATGGGGATCGATTGGTTTGTGTATTAAAGACATGCTCATGGGCAGGTGTTTACTATTTCTGGGAATTAGCTAACATTGGGAAGGGATTAGTTACTGCCAGGGTCTGCCAGGCCCCAAGAAGTCAAGCATCATAAAATACGGAAAATAAGAAGCATGATTAATTCACTACGCAGTATCCATTATCCTTTCTACCAAGCCCATTTATAGAGCCCATATTTTATTGGGATTGGCAGTGTGCAGAGCTGAAATACTGCATTGCTAGTCTCCTTTGCAGTTAATGGTTGCCAAGGGGATGTAAGCAGAAGTCATTTGGTGGTGCTTCCAGGAAGCTCCTTAAATGTAACTTTGCTGGGAGGCTTATCCTTTGTGCTTCTCGGGACCCCCACCTGGCTTTTTCTTGTCTGAGATGTGGACATGATGGCTGACTCTCCAGCAGCCATCTTGGACTATGAGATGGTCTTCAGGGTGGAAGACAGAAGAGCTGGCATCTGCGATGACCATGGAACCACCATACCAGTCCTGGACAGTCTATCTCTGGACTTCTTTGGGAGACACAAATAAATCTCTACCTTGTTTAAGCCACTTATTTGTGCCTTGCAGTTAAACCTCATTCTTACTGATGCACACATTCTTTGTCTTCATGTACACAATGAATTCATTACTCTAATTCTTTCTCTTCTAAGACCTTCCACTGTTAGCAGAAGTAAAATCTTACCTTTGCTGCCACAGTCCTTCAGACTTTATCCTATGTCTCATTCTGAATTTGGGGAAGGACTGGGATATACTATGGTACACAAAACCTTAGCAATTAGCCTTAAAATGAGTAAATACAAGCATAATTTAACCTTGTTAAATAAAATAGTGCTTAAGTTAAGAACAGAAGTACCACCCTGATGCTTCTCCTGGCAGTACAGCAGACAGCATAATCTGAAGTGAGGAGCTGTGCCACTGCAAAATAACCAGATACTAGGTATGACAGTTTTTATCGTATCCTTGGGTATCTTCATCTGGGCTTAACAAAAGTGGGTGATTTAAACAGCTGACATTTCTTGGAATTCTGGAGGCCAGAAATCTAATTTCTGGGTACCAGCATGGTTGGTTTCTGGTGAGGCCTGTGTTCCTGGCTTGTAAGTGGCCACCATCTCACTGTGTGCCCACATGACTTCCTATTTTTGCTGGCAGAGAGTTAAATGAGCTCTCTGGTGTCTTTTATTAGGACACTAATCCTGTTGTGTCAGGGCCCCACCCTTGTGACCTCATTTCACTTTATCGCCTTAAAGGTCCTATTTCAAAATATAGTCACATTGGGGATTAGGGTTTCTATATTTGAATTTTGAGTGGACACAGTTCAGTCTGTAGCATTGGGCTTGGAGGAGGACAGGGACTTCTTCAAGTGACAATTTCTACACTAAGCTGGAACCAGAGGAGTAAGTAGGCAACACACTGAAGAAAGGGAGTTCCCTGATGACATGCTAATACTGACATTGTGGTTCGGGCATAAAAACAAAGGGTATGTGTCAAGGGTGGGGCTCAAGCAGTCTTAGAAGAACATTTATCTCAAAATGAACGGGCAGGATGTCAGCACTGCTTCTCTTTGACAACTTGTACTGAAGCTTTAGCAACCATAGTTGGGAAGGAAAGAAAAAGTATTAAGATGGAAAGGAAGAAGGTTACACATGGTATGATTACATAGAAACCAGAAAAATCTATAGATGAATAATTAAAAGTTGCTGGAGGTAAGACCAGTATACAAAAGTCAATTGCAAGCAACAGCAAAGATGCCATTATACCAGAGTATCAGAAAATGAAAGGAGCCTTCCAAGTGTGTGGTCTCTATGGAGAACATAAAACCGTTTTGAAATAATTAAAAGACTAAATGTATTGGGAAACCATGTTTATTGTAAGCATCGATAATGTAAAGATATCAGCTGTCCCCAAATTGATGTTACAGATCAAATAAAAATTCACAGAAGTTTTGGGCAGCTGGACAAGTTGATTCTAAAAAATGCATTGATAAGCAAAGGTCCGAGATCAGACAACATACTCCCGAAGGGGAAGAATGAGATGGAGGACTTGCTTTGTCAGTCAGCAAGACTTTTTTTTTTTTTTTTTTAATTATTAAACCTATACTGATTTAAAAAACTGTAGTACGGATGCATGAATAAACAGAACAATGGTAAAAAACAGAGAACCCAGAAGCCGACCATGGATAGGTGGACATGATAAATAATAAAAGTAGCATAGATCAGTGGGTAGAGTATAGATTTTTTCAATAAAGTATGCTAGGGAGATTTGTTATTCATACAGAATAAAGTGAAATCAGATCTCTACACTTTATGCAAAGATCAATTCTTGGTTATTTAAAGACTTGTGAAAGGCAAAACGTTAAAAATTTTGGAAGAAAATGAGTGGCTTTATGATCTGGTGGCATAGAAGTTTCTTTTTTAAAACAAAAGAGGGATACATTTACCTTAAAAATAACCTTTTATCAAAAGTCATCATAAAGAAAGCAAAATGATAAGTCACAAACTGGGAGATAAGATATTTGCAATAATATAAATGAAATAGAGTCATATAAAATGAAAAATATAAAGGATTATAAAGCAATAAAAATACAATCTAGAATATATGAAGGCCTACAAAGCAAAAAGGAAACAGTAGAAAAATGGGTGAAGACACAGAGGCTGTGCAATATAAATGATCCATTGATCAATGAAAAAGTTGTTGACTTCATCAATAAGGAAATGCAAACCAGAAATTGCAATGAGGTTTCATTTTAAGCCCTCCACACTAGCAAATTTCAACACATTTGATAGAACAAAGTGTGAAGGAGGATGCTTTATACCAGTGGAAACTTATGCACTGGTGGGGAGAGTGTAAATTGGCACCTCCTCTTGAGAAAACATGTTGTCATTAACTGGTGATGTTGAAATTTCATCTGGTTATTCCATCTTTAAGGTACAGCCTATGGGAAGTGCTTTCCCATATGGCCCAAGAAACATGTACAAGAGTGTTCTTAGTAATAAGGTACATAACAGGACAACCAACAACCCAAAGTAAACTACCCAAAGGTTCAAAAACCCAAGAGTGGGTAAATAAATGTTCACACTGTGGCATACAGCTTAAGATTACAACTATTCCACAAACAGTAATTTTTAGAAACAAGGTTGAGTCAATATGTTAAAAAAATGAATTTGAAACTTGGACTAACAACAAAAATCAAGCTTCCTTTAGAAAATTTGATTATTCAGGGTGTCTGGGTAGCTCAGTCCACTAAAGGTCTGACTCTTGGTTTTAATTCAGGTCTTAATCTCTCAGTTGTGAGATGGAGCCCCACTTTGCCTTGGGCTCCACGCTCAGCAGGGAGTCTGCTTGAGATTCTCTCCCCTCCCACCATATGTGCAGTCTCAAATCTTTTTTTAAAAAATTGATTCAGTATTTGGGTGCCTGGGTGGCTCAGTTGGTTGGGCAACTGCCTTCGGCTCAGGTCATGACCCGGAAGACCCGGGATCGAGTCCCACATCGGGCTTCCTGCTCGGCGGGAAGCCTGCTTCTCCCTCTCTCACTCCCCCTGCTTGTGTTCCCTTTCTGGCTGTGTTTCTCTCTGTCAAATAAATAAAATCTTTAAAAAAAAATAAAAAATTGATTCAGTATGAATTTATTGGGGTTCTGCTATGCGCTAAGGTCTGAGCCTAGGGCCAGAGTGTTTAGTGAGTAAAACACCCAAAAGGGGCATTATTAATAATCACTTAGCATGACAGGCTGAGCAGGGAGCATGATGTGGAACTTGATCTCAGGACCCTGGGATCATGAGCTGAAGGCAGAAGGTTCAGTCAGTTAAGTGACTGAACCATCCAGGAGCCCTTGATCATTCTTTTTGTAGGAAATTTATATTGCAATGAGAAAAGTTGACTGAAAATAACCCCAGTTCAAGCTAGGTTGTCTGGATAACAAACTAGCTGGGAAAAGGGTTTTTTTCACTACTCCCACCAGTAAGTGCTTACATAAGCTCAGTCACCACTTAACTGTTGACTCTAATACCAGCGGGAACTGTAACATCCTGTGGGCTCCAAGGTCCCCAGGTATTGTTCATCTAGTCTTCTCAGACATCTCCTATAATAGCTGGCTTCCCCAATTCAGATTTTCTTGTACCTAAGACTGTTGTACTACCGATGAAGTTGCTTTCACACTTTCACTACCAGAAGTGAGAGCAGTAGGGAGGGTGAGGCACTTTCATTGTCGTACAGAAGTGCACTGCTCACTGAACAGTGCTCTGGTCCGCCCTGTGTGTGCAATCATAGGAGGATGAAGGGGAGCCACACTTTTATTTCTTTTGTTGATATGAGTTTTCTCTCACTTCAATAAAGCCTGTTCTTAAACCATATGATATGGTGAGATTTATCTTGAATCTGGGTGCATGTGAGAGGACATGCAGAAGAGATTCTTAGGCTATCGTCTAAGTTTACATTTTGTAGTTGCACTACAAGGCCATTGAAGTGTTTTAAGTAGTGGAGTGAAATGACCTAAGACACATTTTAAGATCATTCTTGTGGCTATGTGGAGAATCTGTTACAGAAAAAAAGATTGGAAGTGGAGAATGAGTTAGGGGGGCATTGAATAATTCAGATGAGAGATCATGGTAACTTGGACCAGGATGAAGGCAATGAAAATGGAACCTTCAGGATATGTTTTGTGATTAAAATGGACAAGTCACTGATAAGTTGATGTGGGGTTATAGGAAAGAGGGAACCAAGTTAAGTCTTTGTCAGTGCTTGATTTTAGCAACGGATGGATGATGTTGCCATTGCTTGTTTACAGAAATGTGGGAAGAGGAGAAGGGAGAAAGAAGGGCACTGCCAGAGCCAGAAACCAATACCATCCCTGGGCTGGCGCCTGCGGGCGTGCAGCCGTTGCTGCATTGCTGGGGACGTGATTACAGTTGTTTCTGGTGTTCTGAAGAGGCGTTGCCTTGGCCAGGCTGGCAACACTGTACAGATGACTTTATCCTGGTTTATGGAGTCTACAGTCATCATTCTTGACTGGGTCAAAGGAACTGCCACCAAGTGACACTCTGTTGGAGTGAGAAGCTGGATTTTTCTTTCTCCTTCCTGCTCATCTGCCCGTTTTCATATTGGAAGATACCAATAGCAAAGCATCTGGAAAGGGCATCTGGGAAGTGATTTGTAGGATGCCAGGCCCCACAGTGTAGAACAGAGTATAGGTGAGGGTTATGGGCTTGAGGGAGAAAATATTAACTACAATAGGCCATTGAAAGCAGTGGTGAATCAAATTGAGGTTGGCTGTGGGATTTGATTTTACCCTGTTGACAAGCTCATAAGTTAGCCTGTCACTGTTTCGTGGAAGCTGGCAGAAGATATGAAACCTCTGGATCAGAGAAAAGTGATCGTATTATTGGCAGCACAGGAAGCAAAGGGAACACCAGCATGTTTGTATCAGTTCCCTTTGTCCTGGGAGTCCCCAGGGACGATGCACAGGGCCCAGATGGAATTCATTATGGAGAGAAACACCGAGCTGGAGAACATGTGACTGCTCCTTGTTGTGGAGGGGCACCTTACCTCCTCCTTTCTGGTTGCTCCCTGCAAAAAATGGCCCTGGTCAAGGGTTGTCAGGGCCTTCTATTCCTAGCACACTCAGCAAGGTGTGTGTAGGAGCAGAGAAATCCTGGAGGGATGTCCCTGTCCCCGGTGTCTGTAGGAAAAGACTGGATGAACATTTTTGGGTAACATTATGACAGGATCAGGCCTGAGGCTTATGTGTTAGCATGGTAGCTTGATGATGATCTTCTTCTCCTTCCCTTTTTTTTTTTTTTAAAGACTTCATTTATCTATTTTATGGAGAGAGTGCACAAGCAGGGGGAGCTGCAGGCAGAGGGAGAAGGAGAAGCAGGCCGCTGGCTGAGCAGAGAGCCTGATATGGGACTTGAGCCCAGGACCCTGGGATCATTACCCGAGGTGAAGGCAGAGGCTTAACTGACAAGCCACCCACGTGCCCACATGGTAGCTCGGTATTGAAAGCATCTGGATAAGAGACTCTTGTTTTTGTAAAACAAAGTTTTATTAGTTTGGGGGATAGAACTGCAGGTGATAAGTGAGGCCTGTGTTCTTTCGGAGTGGGCCACAGCGTTCTGCAGTGGGGTTGTATGCCGTGCAAGACCAAGGTTGGTAAGATGTGTTCTTCCAGATTAGGCACATGGAGAATGTATGCACGCTTTGAGGGTGGGCCTTCAGGACTCTGGTGAGTCCTACTTACTCAGACTTACAGGTTGCCATTGCCTCGCCTCCAGGTGAGGATTAAGGGACCCAGAAGCCTGCACTCCATATATCACTGTAGGTTGGTCTCTCTGCTATACACCCCCAGTTGTGCTGCTTTCCTTCTGTATTCTGCAGATTAGTGAACCTCATTTGATAGAAAGGGATATTATTTGTGACTTGTCTCGCTGTCAGTCTGAGTGTACTGATGGTGCTTATCAACTCAGTTGTCATGCTAGTATCAGCAGGAATGAAGCGAAGACCTGGACCATGATGCCCAAGTCCTTGCAGGGAAGTGCCAGAATAATGAAGGGGCAGAATATAATAGCGCAGTTTCTCGTTAGTCTGCCGGCCTGTGTTTTGAGGTTTATTCTCAGTGCACTGTCTTTGGGGTCTCCCAACGAAAAAAACCTCAGTGACCATCAGGAGGCCCCCTCCACATAGCCCTCTGTTTCTCAGAGTGGTATGGCAATGTAGTGCCCCACTGGTCCAAGCCCTGGGGCACTGCACTCGCTATTTATGGTTTTCTCATCCTCTGTCCACACTTTTGTAAATAATTCCACTTTAACACCCTTCTCTAATTACCCAGTTTGTGCCAATTGCTTCCTGTGGACGCCCTGACTGATACACTTCCTTTGGTCTTTTACTTAGCAGAATGGTTGAGAGCAAGAGGATGATCTCTCAGTAGTCTTTCTAGATGTGTGCAGCTGGGATGAAAAAGCCAAGGATCCAGTGCCACGGCTCTGGCATGGATCCCTAACAAACCATGTTTAAAGATGCACATTTTGGGGGCACCTGGGTGGCTCAGTTGGTTAAGTGACTGCCTTCGGCTCAGGACATGATCCTGGAGACCTGGGATCAAGCCCCGCATCTGGCTCCCTGCTTGGCGGGAAGCCTGCTTCTCCCTCTCTCGCTCCCCTTGCTTGTGTTCCCTCTCTGGCTGTGTTTCTCTCTGTCAAATAAAAAATAAAATCTTTAAAAAAATTTAAAAAAAAGATGCACATTTTGTAGAGTTGGACTTGAATATATGTGGCTATTTCAGTGGAGGATGGTGAATGTACATTTTAGAAACAGCCATTACTAATGCTGTGATATTAGTGATATGATGGTTGTAGTGTTTATGTTAAGAAGTGAGAATAGTATAACTATGGGCTCATAATTCTTATCAATGGTACCAGTTGGAGTAATAGCAATGATAATGCTGATATCCAACAATGTCATCTTCTTCTTTTTTTTACACCAATGTCTTTTATTTATTTATTTTCATTTAACAAGTATTTACTTATTTAAACAATTTTTTAAATGATGTTATGTTGGTCGCCATATAGTACGTCATTAATTTTTGATGTAGTGTTCCATGATTCAACAATGTCTTTTAAACTCTGAAATTGAACTCTTGCCACCAGCTGATGTGGTGTGCATGGCAACACTGTTCTGGGAAAGAATCAAAACTGAGAAAGAAAAATTATGGTTAACTCTAAATTGTTTAATAATGACTTATTAAAATGTAAACATTCTAATTTTGGAAGGGGTAAAAATAATAGAACTTGTAAAACAGTGTGATCAGCCATAAGTGATACATGAAGTGAATTCTGATATGTTATATATTCTAAAGTTTCTTCTCATTGGATAATTCTAATACCCAGGTAGAGGAATCTTATTAGTGTATTTCTTCTTATGAGAGGATGTAAAAGGTGTTACAAGAACAAAAATGTGCTATGTTCTATAGAACTGAGGCCATGACAAGAAACTGAACAACATCGGTGGTCGGTTGTGGGATCAGCCCTACCACTGGGGTAAGGTCGTGTTAAAGGACTGCCAGAGATAGCTGTGAACTGCTTTATTCTAATTCTGGAGCACAGAGATCAGGAGTATTTGGCCAGGTTGTAAAGTCAGCCCGAGAAAGCTGAGGGTGATGAAGGAGGGCTGTGTTTATGTCCGAGTATTCTCGGGAATGTTCTGTAATGATATCGTACACCGCATAATGCCAAGCCTGACGAGGCCCACCTGGTTGCGTGGTGTATGCAGAAGAGACTATGCATTATTTGTGCAGCTTGGTCATCTGCTATGGGTGAGGTCCTTTTGAGGGGACCTGAAAGGATATCCCTCTGTTATTTGGATAGTGTTGCTAGACTCTGCTTTGTATCTTGGTGGCATTGATTTCTCCCTCCAACCTTCAGATCAGTGTTTTTAAACTGTATTTATCACAACTCATTTGTAGATTGTAAAATTAAGTTTGTGATAAGCAAGCAGCATTGAAAGAAATAGAACAGGATAGAAAATATCAGACTGCCACATCTAGAAATAATTGCTTTGTGACGCCTTTGTGTCCCTAGTATAATATGTATATGTGGTGATATAGATAAAATGCTATAAGAAGTATTACTGTTGACCATGGTCAAAATTTGTAAGGCACCATTTTACATAAATAAGTTTTCTTTGGTTGAAGAGACTGGCTGTGTGTGATTTCTGTCAGCCTGAGCTACTGTCGACATATTGATACAGTGGTCATGCCCTCTGAAAATCTGTTTTAAATAGCTTATGTGTGGGGCGCCTGGATGGCTCAGTCATTGGGCGACTGCCTTTGACTCAGGTCATGATCCCAGGGTCTTGGGGTCGAGTCCTACATCGGGCTTCCTGCTCAGTGGGAAGCCTGCTTCTCCCTCTCCCATTCCCCCTGCTTGTGTTCCCTCTCTTGCTGTGTCTTTATCAAATAAATAAAATCTTAAAAAAATAGCTTATGTGCTATAATTCATTATTGTTAGTTAAGTACTCGGGTAGTTAAGACTTCTAATGATATGGCTCTCTAAGAAAGAACTCGGAGCCCCCTCATGTAAGGTATATTCTAAAAGGCACACCTTTTAATTCTAACCCAGGACCTCTGGCACTGAACTTTCTTTGTTTCATGCACTTAAACTGTCCTTCTGGGTGACTTTGATAGTGCCTTTTGGTGGAATTCTGATCTCCCTCCTTCCGTGTGTGTGTGTGTCCCTGAGTCCTCCTCCCAGGAAGAAGACTTCTCACTCTTCAGAGCAATTCTGTATGACTCTGCTGGCAATGCACCTTTCTGTCCGGGGTGGCTTGGAACCTCCCTCCCTTTGAAATCAAGTGCAAATCCTCACCTTTGTGAGTCAGATCTCTTCCTTCTTTGTGTGACATTGAATACTACTCCATTTGCATTTTGGCAAAGAGCCACTGAGTTTAGATCATAGATGGAATGTGACAGTCCATGTGATCTGTGAAGAGGACAGAGTAATTGGAAAGATCCAGAGACGGTTCGCTAAACTACCACAACAGGCTAAATTGGGCAGAGACAAGAGACAGATAGAGTAAAGCAACAGGTAGAAGTAACAGATTCACAGAGAGGAATTTCAAGTCAGCAAGGAGATTATACATCAAGAGAAAGAACAAGGTCAGGTCTACCTAGTAGCTGACATGTCAGGGCTGGAGAAATGGATGTTCCTGGTTCTGTCTGGCACCGAGTTCATTCTGGGGATGCTGGGGAATGGTTTCATAGTGTTGATCAATGGCAGCAGCTGGTTCAAAAACAAGACAGTCTGTTTGTCTGACTTCATCATCACTAACCTGGCTCTCTCCAGGATCATCCTGCTGTGGATTCTCGTGGTTGATGGTGTTTTAATGGCGTTCTCTTCCAAAGTACATGATGAGGGGATGGTGATGCAAATTATTGATATTTTCTGGACATTTACAAACCACCTGAGCATTTGGCTTGCCACCTGTCTCAGTGTCCTCTATTGCCTGAAAATTGCCAGTTTCTCCCATCCGACATTCCTCTGGCTCAAGTGGAGAGTTTCCAGCGTGGTCATACACATGATTTTGGGTGCCCTGTTCTTATCGTGTGTCAGTGCCATGTCTCTGATCCAGGAATTTAGGATCTATTCTGTTCTCAGTGGGATTGATGACACAGGGAATGTGACCGAGCACTTTAGAAAGAAAAGAAAGGAATATAAAGTGTTCCATGTTCTTGGGACTCTGTGGAACCTCCCTCCCCTAATTGTGTCTCTGGCTGCATACTTTCTGCTCATCCTCTCTCTGGGGAGACACGTGCAGCAGCTGCAACAAAGCGGCATCAGCTCCAGAGATCCAAGCACCGAGGCCCACCAGAAAGCCATCAGAATCATCGTCTCCTTCCTCTTTCTCTTTCTGCTTTACTTTCTGGCCTTTTTGATTACATCATCCAGTCATTTCATACCAAGAACTGAGATGGTTATTATGATCGGAGAAGCAGTTACGATGCTTTATCCGGCTAGCCACTCATTCATTCTCATTCTGGGAAACAACAAGCTGAAGCAGATGTTTGTGGAGATGCTATGGTGTGAGCCTGCCCATCGGAAGTCTGGATTCAAGGGACCTTTTGCCCTCTAGAGTGACTGAGGGCACGGGCGGGAGCCTGGGAGTCCTTTGTTCTGGTCCAAGACTAAGGGCTCTTCCTGCCCTTCTGTGGCACCAGTTCTGTGATACCAGGAGGAGAGAGCCGCGTCTGCATGGCTTTGGCCCACCAGGGATAGGTCTCGTGGCTTCTCCTGTATGGTGGTTTTGGAGACAGTGAAACAGTCTGTGGAAAATTTCAGTATATTGAGAAGACTGTCACTGTATAGACGTTGAGTTGTATTTAATAACTATCAACATAATGAGCTGATTCCTAGTTTTAACTTCAAGTTTTTGTGGACAGTGGTGAGCTGATGTAAATAGAACAGTGTAGTGGGCCTGAGGGAAAGAGAAAAGGCTTTGCAGTTCCATAGACTTGGGTTTGAATTCTGGTTCTGTCCATTTCCAAGACTTTTGGCCTTTGATGAGTTACTTTCCTTTATTCCCTGATCCTCTCTTCCATCATTTTAAGATGCAGATGGTGACACTGACTTCACAGGGTACTGGAGATTCAGGAGTCATTGTACCCCCGCATACAGTATAGAGCCCTCGCTTGGCCAAGCGGGCATCTGACTAACAGCGAATTGTGCAGCAGGAGCAGTCCCTGCAGGAGGTGAGTTTCCACACATCTACTGTGTGAGGACAACAGCAGTGGAATGAGAATCAAGACCCTTGGCCATTAGGCTCCAGTCCAGTCAGGTGGTGGTGATTTCCTTCTGTAGTCCTGGCATTCCTTTATCATTTGGCTGAAGTAAATTGCCAAGTAATTTTTTATTTTTTAGACTGGGCAAAAGTCCAAGCAGTTTTTTCTTTTTAAACTAACCAAAATGTGTGTGAGCTTTGAAAGCTTGAGAGTTGTATTAAAAAAATAGTATAAGCGGTTTTTATAAATTCAGTACATTTTCTTTTAATACAGTTACACAGGCCTTGATTTATTTCCTATCACTGAACAGTGTCCAGAAGTCAATGAGAATATTATTACTTACTATCATGAGGAATTCTCTGACTCAATGAAAGTATACAGTTAGGTCCCATGGCAAATCTGAATCCAGCTTTCTGTCGCTGATGGGGCTGTCAGGTATAGAGTGTTACAAGTCTGGGCCCCGAAGGCAGACGCCCTGGGTTCTAGCCCTGGCCCCGACCCCTGTGACTTTGGGGGAGTTTTTTCACTTCTGTTTCACCATCTTCATCTGTAAAATGGGAATAGTAATGGTATCTTGTTGATAGGGCTTGTGGAAGGAGTGAGTTACCAGATAAAAAGTGCTTTGAGTCCCAGGTGGAGCAAACAATAACAATTGCTAGTATTATTGTTATTTTGTGGAATGAGCGATATTTTGACATAGCATTCAGGATCACCATACTACTTGGCATTTGGTCATATGTAACCAGAAATTAATTTGGGGGTTGTTCTGGGACTTATGTATTCATTTCTGAAGTTATAAAAATAAATGTCTTTTGGTCTGCACCGTTTTTTTTTAAATTGATATTTGTTTCTTGAAGCTGCTGCATCAAGAACTAATGATGTACCATATGTTGGCTAATTGAACATAATAAAAAAAGGAAAATTCCTAATCTGACATAAAATTCTCTTTCAGCAAGATATCTGTTGAAACTTAAAATATTTGTTTAATATTCATTCATACTTCACTAAAATATAGGGATTCTGAAATGGGTACTTTTGTAATTAATAAAAATATGTGCTGCTTTCCAGCATGGGGAAGTCAAACTGTGGGAATCCATGCTTTGTTAATGGGCATCTGTTTTGTTAACCCTGATCTCCGCTGTTGAATTTATTGTCACCCACTCTTGAAGACTTGCTCCTACTTCTGTCACTTTGACGACTTGTCTGCTCAGCTCTGACCTTCGGTTCTTTAGTCTTTACTCTGAACTCCTGATTCTGCTTTCTAGTTTAGGTGTGTGTGTTTCTCTCTCTCTTTTAACTGAATGTACCATTTTACTGGAGATTTTGGCTTAGCTGTTTTTTGGTTCTTGGTGCCTTTGGCTAACTTCTGAAGAATCCCTCCCTCCTGTTCCTACTGTGTCTCCATTAAATCCTACCCTCACCCAACAGATTCAGATAGGATGCAGTGAACAGGCTGAAGTTAAGACTGTCGGTCATCTCACTGGAGTATGGATGGAAGTGTAGATTCCGAGGGGGGGGGGTGTTGTACTTGTCGATAGGCTGAGTGCAGAGTTACCTTCCCTGAGAGTAAACAAAATCAGATTCATATGTGTGGCA
Source organism: Spilogale gracilis (assembly GCA_004023965.1). Lineage (NCBI taxonomy): Eukaryota > Metazoa > Chordata > Mammalia > Carnivora > Mephitidae > Spilogale > Spilogale gracilis. Next base: position 61,730 of record PITA01004408.1, read on the forward strand.
TCCCCAACTGCTCCTGTTTCTCCTTTCAGAGAAAATATTGGATTTTATTATATGACATCAGTCATGTTGGACTTCTATTAATCAAAGTTAGGGGTGAAAGTGGGGACATGAGTGGGTAGCAGGTGAGTTGCTGAGGAAAGGCATCTCTCATCTATTGCTAGAGGTACAGTACTGGGAAGTTTTGGCTATTTTGGAGAGGATCTGGTCTTCTAAAAAAGGGAGGGGGATACCTAATCTGCCAGCTCTCTCTTTTTTTTTTTTTTGAGATGAGGAGAGAGAGAGAAAGAGAGAGAGCGAGCGAGAGAGCGTGCACCAGCAAGGGGAAGGGCAGAGGGAAAGGGAGAAGCAGATCATGAGGGGCTCGATCCCAGGTCCCCAGAATCATGACCTGAGCTGAAGGAGATGCTTAACTGAGCCACCCGCCTCCCCTGCCTGCTCTTCAGAGTCCCAGTAACTGGGGAAGAATGACCTGATACCTCAGGCCCTGTTCGAGAAACCTGGAGAGTCCACCTTATTTGCTTTGTTTTACTTCAATGAATTAGTTTTAGTTACTAAACTCCTTTAGGATTTTCATATTTACTTGTTTCATGAACAAGGGACCGGGGCATGGCTTTCCCCCACTGCGAGCAGGTTCCTCACATCGAAGTATGGGGATAGGAATTGTCTGTGCCTTTGGAGTGCAGTTCCATGCCAGAGCTTATTGTGTTCCCAGAGCTGCCTCTCTCAAACACATCCGTTCTTCAGTGCATTACAGGTGTATTCCTTTTGGTATTGACACATGAATCCACAGCAGCTTATGAAAGTAGCTCATGACACCTTCCAGTCTCTTCCAGAGAAGACCTTCCCCTACTTCTCATTTTTAGTATTCTCTGAACTCTCAGGCTTAGTTCACAGATCCTGATCCTTCGTGAGATTGAGCTGCAGTTTGGGTGTAGAAGGATCATAAATGAAAATAAGTGATCAACAAAACTAAAAAAAAAGAAACAACCAAAAACAAACCCAAAGTACACTCCAATATTTCTCAGTTGCAATGTCTACCAATGCCCTTTGCCTTGAATAATGTCTCTAATATTTCCCAATAGTTGATGAACAGAGCTGTCTAGATCTTAAAGTTGTATTTGTGATTTTCTTGCCTTGGGATATGTGGAAGACAAAGTCTGATATTCTGTTGATACTCTGTAAGAAGTTCTGTTTTAAAGTGTGGAGATTCCTTAAGAAATTAAAAATAGGGCTACCCTATGACCCTGCAATTGCACTACTGGGTATTTACCCCAAAGATACAGATGTAGTGAAAAGAAGGGCCATATGTACCCCAATGTTCATTGCAGCAATGGCCACAATCACCAAACTGTGGAAAGAGCCAAGATGCCCTTCAACAGATGAATGGATAAAGAGGATATGGTCCATATATACAATGGAATATTACACCTCCATCAGAAAGGATGAAAACCCAATTTTTGTAGCAACATGGATGGGATTGGAGGAGATTATACTGAGTGAAGTAAGCGAAGCAGAGAAAGTCAAGTATGTTTGTGGAGCATAAGGAGTAATATAGAGGACAGTAGGAGAAGGAAAGGAAATGGGAAGTAGGGTAAATTGGGGAGGGAGATGAAACATAAGAGACTTTGAACTCAGAAACAGAGGTTCTTGGAGGGGAGGGTGTGGGGGAATGGGCGAGCCTGGTGGTGGGTATTGAGAGCACGTATTGCATGGAGCACTGGTTGTGGGGCATAAACAATGAATCTTGGAACACTAAAAAAAAAAAAAGTTCTGTTTTAAGAAAGCAAAAATGACCTCAAAAACTCCTAACAATGCTGATGACAGTCGTATGCTATTTTTTGGTGTTTCTACATTTTGCTAGACTAGAAAAATGTATAGTGTAGGGGCTAAGAGTATTATTTCTGGAGCCTAACACATTAGATTTAAATCCTGACCTCATCACTTATTAGATGCATAATCTTTGGCAAGTTACTAAACCTCCTTGGACTTCAGTTCCCTTCACTATAAAACAGATAATTTTATAAAATACCTCATTGGATTTGTGTGCAGATTAAGTAAGACAATGTATGTAAATTATTTTAGCCACTAAAGCATAGTAGCTACACAAGAATTTTAGCTTATCAGAGATTGAGCCCGAAGAATGTGCCTCATGGAGTTCTAGTCTTATGACAGTGTATCCGTGGAGTTTGTTGTGCGGGTGGTAAAAGAGCACATGATCTACGCGAAAGCCTACTCCTTCTGGTCCCCAGGGTATGGTGGGAGGGAGAAGAGGGAGACAGAAAGGGTATTGCAAGGAGGGCAGGTGAGAGTCCAGATTCCCCCTTTCTTTGAGGACTGCTTCAGAGCTCCCAGGTTGTGGTCAGTGGGAGCGAAACACAGGCACTGACTCAGCCCTGAACAGGGCTGGGGGCAGGGCGAGCAGCCACCAAGGAACAAGGACCTCTCTGGAAGCCTGATTAGACAAGGACACTGAGCGATAGGGAGGACATGACATTTCTCTGATGCCATGAGGTAGCATTAATTTCCACCCCTCTCCCCGTTCATGCTGAACCTAATCAAAGGGGAGAAACATGGCATGGGGATAATATCTCAGATTTTAATTTTTAAATCTAAAGAGACTGAAATTTTTTCTGAAGACATTTGTTATTTCATTGCATTAAACACTTATCCCCAAGCAGCAGATAGGGGCTCAGGAGAAAAACTATATTATCTTTAGACAAATTAAGAACTTTTTTTTTCTGCTTTTTTAAAAAAAAATATTTTTTTTAATGATTTTATTTATTTATTCATGGGAGAGAGAGACAGAGGGAGAAGCAGGCTCCCCGATGAGCAGGGGGCCTGATGGAGGACTCTGGGATCATGACCTGAGCCAAAGGCAGACACAACCATCTGAGCCACCCAGGCGCCCTTTATTTCTGCTCTTATGAGTTTGCCAAGTGAGTACATTTTATTGAAATAATGAAATTGTCAGTGTGACTTGGTGAAGCTGGCCAGATGACCAGAGCAGTATTTCCAGGTTAACTCTGAAAAATATTTTTTCAGAAGCTTGTGAGTGGCATTTCTCTGTGTAGTCTGTCTAGCCTTGGTACCCGTCTGTTGAGAAATAGGGTATTCACGGCTAGTGAGGGAGAATTATGAACTTTTGTTGGTTGTTCAGGTTTGTACCCTTATAGCCCATCTAGCAGATCTCTTTGAGAAACAGATGGGTTACAGCCAACTGCCAGATGCTACTGTATATTCTGGGCATAAATAAATTTCTCACACCATTGTGATCCTGGCTCATCTTAATTCCAGTTCATTCGTTTATACGACAGACATTTCTCTGACAGTCACTTTGTACCAAGCACTATATTAAGTATCAGTTGCTGTTCTCAAAGAGATCACACCCAGTGGGCAATAAACTCACAAGTAAGTATTTCATCTCTGTGTCACTGAACTAAGTGCTTCAGATATGATGATAGGCTCTGGCCCCTGTGATCTTTGTCTCTACACTCATTCTGGGACAGCCACAAATGCGCCCTGCTCAGTTCTGCTGCTGAACTCCTCCCCTGAGTGGCCATAGTTCCTGCAGGCTGTTCCGAGCCGGGGCTGGAGCCCAGGGAGTGCCAAGACAGGTCTAGTCCTCTGAGACAGGAGGCTCAAGGTCCCCACCTGAACACTCCCCTTACACTCCCCTCCCTTTTTTTCATTTTTGAAAACTTCTATTGAAAATGTAAGAGACTCTTTACTCTTATTTGCTTTTATTTATTTTAATTTTTATAATAATTTATTTTTTTTAGTATTCCAAGATTCATTGTTTATGCCCCACACCCAGTGCTCCATCCGATATGTGCCCTTCTTAATAGCCACCACCAGGCTCACCCATCCCTCCACCCCCTCTCTTCTAAAACTCTTAGTTTGTTTCTCAGAGTCCACAGTCTCTCATGCTTCATCTCCCTCTCTGATTTACCCCAGTTCACATTTCCTTTTCTTCTCTTAATGCCTTCCATGTTACTCCTTAGGCTCCACAAATAAGTGAAACCATATGATAATAGACTTCCTCTGCTTGGCTTATTTCATTCAACATAATCTCCTCCAATCCCATCCATGTTGCTACAAAAGTTGGGTTTTCATCCTTTCTGATGGAGGTGTAATATTCCATTGTACATATGGACTATATCTTCTTTATCCATTTATCTGTTGAAGGGCATCTTGACTCTTTCCACAGTTTGGTGATTTTGGCCATTACTGCTATGAACATTGGGGTACATGTGGCCTTTCTTTTCACTACATCTGTATCTTTGGGGTAAATACCTAGTAGTGCAATTGCAGAATCATATGGTAGCTCTATTTTTAATTTTTTAAGGGCACTCCACACTGTTTTCCAAAGCAGCTGCACCAACTTGCATTCCCACCAACAGTGTAAGAGGATTCCCCTTTCTCCACAGCCTCTCCAACACTTATTTCCTGTTCTGTTAATTTTGGCTATTCTGACTGGTGTAAGGTGGTATCTCAATGTGGTTTTGATTTGAATTTCCCTGATGGCTAGTGATGAGAAACATTTTTTCATGTGTCTGTTAGCCATTTGTATGACTTCTATGGAGAAGTGTCTGTTTATGTCTTTTGCTCATGTGTTCATCTTTTTTTGGGTGTTGAGTTTGAGGAGTTCTTTATAGATCTTGGCTATCAGCCCTTTGTCTGTAGTGCCATTTGTGAATATCCTCTCCCATTCTGTGGGTTGCCTCTTTGTTTTGTTGACTGTTTCCTTTGCTGTGCAGAAACTTTTTATTTTGATGAAGTCCCAAAAGTTCATTTTCCCTTTTGTTTCCTTTGCCCTCAGAGGTGTGTCTTAAAAGAATTTGCTGTGGCCGATGTCAAAGAGGTTACTGCCTATGTTCTCCTCTAGGATTTTGATAGATTCCTGCCTCACATTGAGGTCTTATATCCTTTTTAAGTTTATCTTTGTGTGTGGTTTAAGAGAATGCTTGAGTTTAATTCTTCTGTACATAGCTGTCCAATTTCCCCAGCAGCATTTATTGAAGAGACTTTTTTCCACTGGATATTTTTTCCTGCTTTGTCGAAGATTATTTGACCATAGAGTTGTGGGTCCCTATATGGACTCTCTACTCTGTTCCATTGGTTTATGTGTCTGTTTTTGTGCCAGTGCCATGCTGTCTTGGTGATCACAGCTTTGTGATAAGGCTTGATATCAGGTAAAGTGATGCCCCCAGCTTTGTTTTTCTTTTTCAACATTTACTTAGCAATTTGGGGTCTTTTCTGGGTCCATACAAATTTTAAGATTGTTTGTTCTAGCACTTTGAAAAATGCCGGTGGAATTTTGATCAGAATGGCATTGAATGTAGAGATTTCTACAGCATAGACATTTTAATAATGTTTATTCTTCTGACCCATGAGTATGGAATGCTTTTGCATCTTTTTTTTTGTCTTCTTCAATTTCTGTTCTGTAGTTACTGGAGTAGAGATCCTTTACCTCTTTGATTAGGTTTATTCCAAGGTATATCATGGTTTTTGGTGCTATAGTAAATGGAACCAATTCTCTAATTTCATTTTCTGTATTTTCATTGTTAGTGTATAAGAAAGCAACTGACTTCTGTGTGGTGATTTTGTATCTTGCCACATTACTGAATTTTTATATGAGTTCTAGTTGTTTAGGGGTGGAGTCTTTTGGGTTTTCCATATGGAGTATCATGCCACCTGCAAAGAGAGAGAGTTTGACTTCTTCTTTGCCAGTTTGGTTGCTGTTGCTAGGACTTCTAACATTATGTTGAATAACAGTGGCGAGAGTGGGTGTCCTTGCCTTTTTCCTGATTTCAATGGGGGAGGGCTGTCAGCCTTTCCCCATTGAGAATGGTATTTGCTATGTGTTTTTCATAGACATATTTTATGAAGTTGAGGAATGTTCCTTCTATCCCTATACTTTGAAGAGTTTTAATCAGAAATGGATGCTGTATTTTGTCAAATGCTTTTTCTGCATCATTTGAGAGAACCGTGTGATTCTTTTCTTCTATTATTCATTTGTTCTGTCACATTGATATATTTGTGAATGTTGAACCACCGTTACATCCCAGGGATAAATCCCACCTGGTCATGGTGGGTAATCTTTTTAATGTACTGTTGGATCCAATTAGCTAGGATCTTGTTGAGACTCTTGGCATCCATATTCATCAGGGTATTGGTCTGAAATTCTCCTTTTTGATGGGGTCTTTGCCTGGTTTGGTGATCAAAGTAATGGTGGTTCCATAGAAAAAGTCTGGAAGTTTTCCTTCTCTTTCTGTTTTTGGAACAGCTTCAGAAGAGAATAGGTGTTATTTTTTCTTTGAATGTTTGATAGAATTCCCCAGGGAATCTGTCAGGTCCTGGGCTCTTGTTTTTTGGGGAGGTTTTGTTCACTGCTTCAATCTCTTTACTAGATACTGGTCTATTCAGGTTGTCAGTTTCTTTCTGTTTCAGTCTTGGAAGTTTATAGATTTCCAGGAATACATCCATTTCTGCTAGGTTATTTAAACTTATTGGCTAATTAACTAATTTCTGACGATTGTTTCTATTTCCTTGGTGTTAGTCATGATCGCTCCCCTTCCATTCATAATTTTATTGATTTGGGTCTTCTCTTTTCTTTTGGATTAGTTTGGCCAGTGGTTGAGCAATCTTATTAATTCTTTCAAAGAACCAGCTTCTTGTTTCATTGATGTATTCTACTGTATCTCTAGTTTATAACTCATTGATCTCTGCTCTAATCTTAATTATTTCCCTTCTTATGTGTGGGGTTGGCTTAATTTGTTGTTGATTTTCCATTCTTTAAGGTGTAAAGCGAGTTGGTATATTCGGATTTTTTTCAGTTTTTTTTTTTTGAGTGAGGCTTAGATGGCTATGTATTTCCCCCTTCGTTTTTGTTTGTTTTGTTTTGTTTTGTTTTGTTTTTGGTCTGTCTCTCCACTATTTTGTGTGTGTGTGTGTGTTTAAATTTATTTATGTGAGAGAGAGAGAAAAAGAGAGCGAGAGCATGAGTAAGAGAGGCAGAAGGAAAGGGAGAGAGAATCCCAAGCAGACCCTGTGATGAGCACAAAGCCAGACTTGGGGCTCGATCTCACATTCCTGAGATCACGATATGAGCTGACAGCAAGAGTTGGGGCACTGATTGTGCCACCCAGGTGCCCAGTTTCTGTATGTTTTTTGAAGACAGGATGGGTTGTGGGTGATTCTTCTATTTTCCCAGCACCTGACACAATGCCTGGCTTATGGTAACAGTTCATTGAATGAATGAACCAATGAGGGCAACAGTGGAAAGAGCTCAGTGTCAGAGAGACCTTACACCTTAGCCATTGATTTTCTATGCTATCTCACAGCCACTTACTTTCTCTCATCTTCATCCTCCTTATTGTAAATACAATAAGGATAACCATATCTTCCTTGTAGAACTGTTTTAAGAATTAACTGAGTTTTAAGATACCTGTTGCACTGCTGGGAACAGAGGAAGCATTAAAAACAGCCTAAGAAGTGGAAGTTTCCTTCTTTCTTCCTCTTGAGCACCATTAGTACTCTGTTGAAAACAGCTCACAGGGCATCTGGATGCCTCAGTGGGGTAAGTCTCTGCCTTTGGCTCAGGTCCTGGGATTGAACCCTGTAGCAGACTCTGCTCATCAGGGAGCCTACTTGCTCCCTTTCCCTCTGCCCTTCCCTCCCTGCTCATGCTCTGTCTCTCTCAATAAATAAATCAAAATCTTTAAAAATAAAAAATAAAATAAAATAAATGACACACACATCAGAAGAGTCACTGCACTCAAGGAACCCAAAGCCAGGAGTATCCATAAGATATTTGTATTTAACTGAAGGTAAAATTCTCACTCAGAGGGAGAAAGGGTTTTGTTAATGCTTTTCCCGTACTGACCTTTTCAGAACTAACATCTGACAGAACCAATGTGCTCACTGGTGACCCTAGCCAACATGATCACATCTTAATTATAGCGCCTCCTGCTACTGAGAGCCCAACAACCTTGTATATCCCATTTTGAATAGGGTCTCTTGCTGTCCAGTATGGCAAAAAAAAAAAAAAAAGAAAGGCACCCCTTTTGGAACACTTATTTCTTGTATCTTACTCCATATTATTTATTCTATTTAAATGAGATATCTATAATATTTTAATTACTTTAACACAGTAATCTATTTTATAAATAATTAAGTGGAAATATGTGCTATGATATAATCTTCCCTTTCCTTGCCTTGCTTGTTCACTCTATGTTTGCCTGGTTAACTGATCTGGGCCTGCTTCTGTCATGTGCCCCTTAGTTTTATACAAATGCTTTTGTAAGTCACTGGGCTCCAGCTCAGGGAATCCCTCAGGCTTGCTTTCCTGTCACCTGTCTTAAAGGGCCCCATGAATGTACTCCCTCTTCTGGACCTGGTGGTCTCCATATCTTACCTCATTCTGTTCATCTGTTCTATTCTATCCGTCTTTTTGTATTTCTGTTCTCATACAAAGTAACAGGATTTTGTATGCTTTATTTTGATGCTAGTTTGGTAATCTTTATGTGGCTGCATCGAGGTTTGCACCTTGGGTCCCCCCCCAACTGCTAGAGTAGATAAGAGATGCCATACCCTCGTGCTTACTCATGGTCTTCAGTAACGTAATTTGTCTCTTACTGTGCCCTTTCCTGTCTGAGAAATTACAGAGAAGTCAGGCAGTGAGATGCAAAACTATAGCTAAAGCATTATTGTGTTTTTGGAATCAGAGTACTTTGATTTGCAGTAAGTGCCTAAGAAGAAATAACCCCATGTGATCTAAGCATAAACCCACATCTGTAAATACATGAAATGGTTGAAAGTTTTTCCAAGCAAAGCATTTCACAGCAGATAATTATGGCACAAATGTATGTGACTGGTGAGGGAATGCAAAGTAAAGGAATCATCCTGGTAGATGGAATTATTGCAAAAAGGTTCTTTTGAGGAAGTGTGAAGTGCTTGAACTTAGTCTGTGTGTAACTATGAATCATTCTTTGTACTCAGGGATGAAAGAGTAATGTTGGCATGGTCAGCATGAGAAATGGAGAAAATAGGGCTGCAGCATAGGTTACAGGGGAAAGAGAAGCTGGACTTCAGTCATCCACGGATCTGTGGATGAAAGTGGGTGGGTAAGAGTGAAGCCTGGGATTCCCCACCATCTTCTGGGGTTACTGTGAAGAAAAGCTTCATTCCCTGTGGAACAGGGACAGAGACATTGCTGAACTGGAGTTCTGTCACTTGGATTTGAAGTCCTTGGAGCCTTCTATAACTTCTCCCTCCAGCTATCTTTCTCTTGGCAGAATGGACTCTGTTTTCAGAATTCATTAGGACTGTTTTAATTAGGCATTTCTAAGGAAACAGGATATGAATGAAGAAATAGTAATGCAATCCTGGGAAGATTTGCATCCCAGGAAAAGCAGCTGGCTTTTAGACCATTAATGGCTCATTTGTCACACTGGAGACAATTAGAAAAGGAATGTCCTTCCTCGCTGGGTCCTGGTGCCTATTTGTGAATCTCAGTATTTCTCCTGTTCCCAGTGTCCAAACTACGCTGCTAAGTTCTCAATGAGGAAAGATGCTTCAGATACTCTTTTTCTCCGCTATTATTGTCTCAACAATTTTGAATTTTGCGGGTATCATTGTAAATCTGTTGATTGCAGTGGTCAGTTATCAGACTTGGCTCAAAAGCCCCAGAATCTCCTCTTCTAATAGGATCCTCTTCAGCTTGGGCATCACCAGATTTCTTATGCTGGGATTGTTTCTACTCAACATCATCTACTTCTTTATCTCTCCAAATGTGGAAAGGTCAGTGCACTTATCTACTTTTTTCCTGCTGTGTTGGATGTTTTTGGACTCTAATAGTCTCTGGCTTGTCACCTTGCTCAATGCCTTGTACTGTGTGAAGATTACGGACTTGCAACATGCAGTATTTCTCCTGCTGAAGCGAAATCTCTCCTTAAAGATACCCAGGTTGCTGATGGCCTGTGTGCTGATTTCTGCCTTCACCACTCTCCTGAATATTGTGCTCACACAGACATCATGCTTTCCTGAATTTGTGCCTGGGAGGAATGGCACAGGATGTGACATCAATGGAAGCTTCTTATCTTTGGTGATCTCTTTGGTCTTGCACTCATTTCTCCAATTCATCATTAATGTGACTTCTGCTTCCTTGTTAATACATTCCTTGAGGAGACATATACAGAAGATGCAGAAAAATACCACTATTTTTTGGAATCCCCAGACTGAAGCTCATATGGGTGCTATGAAGCTCATGATCTGTTTCCTCATCCTGTACATTCCCTACGCAGTTGCTACTCTGCTACATTATTTCCCCTTTGTTGAGATGGATTTGGGAGTCAGGTCCATCTGCATGGTTATTTCTACCATTTACCCTCCAGGACATTCTGTTCTCATTATTCTCACACATCCTAAGCTGAGAACAAAAGCAAAGGAGATTCTTTGTTTCAACAAGTAGTGGAATTTCAGTAGTAAATGGTTTTGAAGCAAGATTTTCTCTGTTAGCAGTTTCTTAGCAGTCTGTGGAGTTCATTTTTGTAATTGCTGATCTGACCTCCTCAGCCTTTGAGTGCCTGTATTTCAGTTTATTCTGCAATTTAAAAAAAAAATTAAGATATTAGGCATCTTTTTTTCTAAGTTTAAGACATTACTTAAAGCCACCACATTGTTCCATGGGCTAATGAAATATAAGGGGGAGTTCCCCCAAATTAAGCAATATATTATAGTATATATCGTTCGTTAAATTTTTTGAGGTTTAGCTGAGGAGCTGTGGATAAGGGCTTAGTGATGAGTGAGTCATCAGCAGGCACGAAACTGGCTTAAAACATAGCAAGAGGATGCAAAGAGCAATGGAAGAAAAGAAAGTTGTAGAGAGAAAAGGGAAGAAAGAGAAAGATGAAAGAAAACAGGTATATACTATGGCAGATGTATAGAAAAAGAACCTTCACCTTGCTGGGTCACGGCCATTAAGCTATTATTATCAAGAACTTCTAGGATTAAATTTCTAGGTTTGCTCTGGAAAGAAGGCAAGGGCCAGAGATAATGGCTAAAAGAAAGTGATTAGTGTAACAGCAGCCTAATCTAGGATGGTTCCAAGTATCTCAAAATCCAGGGAGCTAGCCTGAATTCAAAAGCAAGTGCCAGGGGGTGGCTTGGTGGGTTAAGCGCCTCCCTTCAGCTCAGAACATGATCTCAGGGTCTTGGGATCAAGCCCCGCACTGGGCTTCTTGTTCAGCAGGGAGTCTGCTTTTCCCTCTTCCTTTCCCTCTATGTGCTCTCTCGCTCCCTCACTCACTCTTGCTCTCTCTCAAATAAATAAATAAATAACATCTTTTTTTTTAAAAAAGAAAAGTGCCAAATAGTGAAATTAACACAATCTGAGTACAACTTTACAAAAGACTGTACTCTGTCATGTAATACAGAATTCAGGGGAAAGCCAAGAGCTTATCAGTCCAGTGGCTTGGTAGTGGGAGCATCAGACTTTTGGTGAATATATATCTTCTGTTTATGAATTTATCTACTAAGTTGTATGGACACTGCACAGTTCTTCAGGGGAACACTGTTGTTTTGGGAGGGGAAGTAGTTGAGACAGCAGGACTGGCTACAGAGGAACAGAAATCTGAAGATAGAATAGTGGTCAGTTTTGGAATGGGGATTGGGGATAAAAATTCTATTTATACAGTTTTTTTGTATTTATAAAATACTCATTTAACATTTACATACTTCAAAGTAAATAATCTTATTAAAGTAATAATCTCTTTATTAAAATGGAAAAAATGAGAAATCTCCAAATTTTACAAATTACCTGATTTTTCCCATTCTGGACACCAGAATCTTGACTGCATTATGCACTAAGGATTACCTAAACCAATATTATATGCTAAAAAAAAAGGTTTTCATCATGTTAGGATCTTAAGATTAGGAGATGATAAAAGGATTAAATGTACACAATGACATTAGAACTCTAAACGAGAAGCAGAAAGCCTCATGGTCCCTCCAGATCTGTTCTCTTTCCTTTCTCTTCTATAATAACAGAATTTAGCTATGTAGAATTTTGGTAGCGAATTACATTTTACAGCTTTGTCTTATAAGTAGATATCGCATATGATCATGTTCTGCCAATGGAGTATGAGGAGAAGTGATGTGTACAATTTCTAGGTGGTGCCCCTAGAACAGGTGTGCCCTCCCTTCCCCGTTTCCCTCTTCTTTCTGTGCTCCGGGATGCTGGGTGTAATGACTGGCTGCCTTGGGTCAGCAGATGAAGTGACTGCCTGGGGATCGTGGAGAAGTCATCCATCCTACGTGGCTTTGTAGTTCCTGACACCGTGGAGCTAAAAAACCACACCAGCTCTGGACTGTTCACACTTTAACTCAGCGACTGTTCATGGGAAATAAACATCTCCATTCTTTCAGATGCTGTAGTTGTGGGTCTCTAGTGCCTTACTCAATAGACCTCGCCTTTGTTTGGCCACTTGCCCATAGTCCTCTTTGGGCAGAGTTTTTAGCAATGTTGTAAGTTTGGAGTTTTGCTTCTTCTAATATACTCTGCCACTAAATACTTACTAATCTGGAATTTAAAAATTTTGGAATTTATTTCTTTAAGATAGGATAACTTTCAGACTCTTTAATAAGCAATATCCTGCACCTCCTTATATTCTCTGCCTATTCAGGGAAGGGAGGGATGTTGAAAACTGTTAAGAAGAGGCACTTGTTGAAATGAAGGGTGGGTGCCTGGGCAGTCTGTATGACATCATGAAACCTACACTGTGCTAGCTGTAGCTTGGGCACATTGCCATTTAACTGTGGCAGTTAACTCCTAAAGCCCAATATTGTCTGAGCTACATTTTCACATGTGATTTTACTGGTTCCTCACAACTTTGTAGAGACTGTTGGTATTGCCCATCATTTAGATGAAAAAATTGAGGCACTAACAGGTATTGTAAATGGCTCATGAACTAGGAAGAGGTATATCTAAGGCTCTAATTTGTCTTCTGATTCTAAACCAATTCTTTCAATATCACCAGGTGGATGGACAAACTGGGACAGTGTAGGATCATGCCCAATTATAAAGCTTTATCTTCTATGACAAGAAGAAAATATTCAAGGGGCCCCTGAGTGACTCAGTCAGTTAAGCCTCTGCCTTTGGCTTAGGTCATGATCTCAGCATCTTGGTTCCAAGCCCCATGTTGGGCTCCCTGCTTAGCAGGAAGCCTGCCTCTCCTTCTCCTTCATACTCTCCTCTGCTTGTGCTTTCTCTCTCTCAAATAAATAAATAAAATATTTTTAAAAAAGAAGAAAATATTCAAAAGGGTGTCAGAAGCATGGTATGTCCAGGCTGAAGAACCCACCCTTGACTAGTAGTATATACGTATATAGACACATACACATATATATACACATGTACATGTATATATAATTAATATTTTATAATATAATCTTAATGTTGCATAATATAATAATATTGTATGGGGGAGGTATAAAAATCTTATAGGTGCTTAGTTTCCTTCAGTGAAATAAATGTTATGATATTATGTAGATAGTGGGCTTTTAAGCCTGAAATTTAGGTGAGATGTGTGTGTGTGTCTCTGTGTGTGTGTGTGTATCAATTTTTAATTTTTTATTATTTTATATTTTCATCATGTTAAGTGTTCTCTTTAATTGCCATCACCTGTTTTCCCCACCTCCCCCACCCACTTCCCCTCTGGTAACCATCAGTTTGTTTTCTGTAGTTAAGAGTCTGTTAATTTGTCTTGGTTAGTCTGTCTCTCTCTTTTCCCCCTTTGCTCATGTGTATTGTTTCTTAAAATCCACCTATGAGTGAAATCATACAGTATTTGTCTTTTTCTGATTTATTTCAGTTAGCATTATTCCCTCTAGATCCATCCATGTTGTTGCAAATGGCAAGACTTCGTTTTTTATGGCTGAGTAATATTCCAGTGTGTGTGTGTGGGGGGGTGTCTGTGTGTTTGTGCATGGGCTATAACTTTATCCATTCATATATTGATGGACACATGGGCTGCTTCCATAGTTTGGCTCTCATAAACGATGCTACAATAAACATTGGGGTGCATAGGTACCCTTGAATTAGTGTTTTTGTGTTTTTTGGGGTTAATACCTAGTAGTGAAATTACTGGGTCATATGGTGATTCAATCTTTAATTTTTTGAGGACCCCCCATACTGTTTTCCACAGTGGCTGCACCAGTTTGCATTCCCACTGACAAAGTGTGAGGGTTCCTTTTTCTCCACATCCTCACCAAGGCTTGTTGTTTCCTGTGTTTTTGATTTTAGCCATTCTGTCAGCTGTGAGGTGGTATCTCATGGTAATTTTGAGTTGCATTTCCCTGAATATGAGTGATGCCGAGCAATGTGTCTCTTGGCTAACTGGATGTCTTTGGAGACATGTCTGTACATGTCTTCTGCCCATTTTTAAATTGGATTATTTGTTTTTTGAGTGTTGAGTTTTATCAGTTCTTTATATATTTTGGATACTAACCCTTTATCACATATGTTATTTGCAAATATCTTCTCCCATTCTGTAGGTTGCCTTTTAGTTTTGTTGACAGTGTCCTTCCTTTATGGAAGCTTTTTGTTTTAGGTGAGATATATTTTTATTTTATTTATTTATTTATTTGTTTGTTTATTTATTTATACTTTATTTTATTTTTTCAGTGTTCCAAGATTCATTGTTTATGCCCCACACCCAGTGCTCCATGCAATATGTGCCCTCAATACCCAGCACCAGGCTAACCCATCCCTCCACCTCCTCCCTTCCAAACTCTCAGTTTATTTCTGAGTCCAAAGTCTCTCATGTTTCATCTCCCTACCTGATTTACCCCAATTCACACTTCCTTTCCTTTTCCTACTGTTCTCTATATTACTCCTTATGCTCCACAAGTAAATGAAACCATATGATATTTGACTTTTCTGCTTGGCTTATTTCACTCAGCATAATCTCCTCCAATCCTGTCCATGTTGCTATAAAAGTTGGATATTCATCCTTTCTGATGGAGGCATAATATTCCATTGTATATATGGACTACATCTTCTTTATCCATTCATCTGTTGAAGGACATCTTGGCTCTTTCCACAGTTTGGCGATTGTGGCCATTGCTGCAATGAACATTGGGGTACATATGGCCCTTCTTTTCACTACATCTGTATCTTTGGGGTAAATGCCCAGTAGTGCAATTGCAGGGTCATAGGGTAGCTCTATTTTTAATTTTTTAAGGAATCTCCACACTGTTTTCCAAAGTGGCTGCACCAACTTGCATTCCCACCAACAGTGTAAGAGGGTTCCCCCTTTTCCATAGCCTTTCCAACATTTGTTTCCTGTTCTGTTAATTTTGGCCATTCTGACTGGTGTAAAGTGGTATCTCAGTGTGGTTTTGATTTGAATTTCCATGATGGCTAATGATCATGAACAGTTTTTCATGTGTCTGTTAGTCATTTGTATGTCTCTTATGGAGAAGTGTCTGTTCATGTCTTCTGCCCATTTTTTGGTTGATTATTTGGTTTTTGGATGTTGAGTTTGAGGAGTTCTTTATAGATCTTGGATATCTGCTCTTCATCTGTAGTATCATTTGCGAATATCTTCTCCCATTCCGTGGGTTCCCCAAAAGACTTCACCCCCAAACTACTAGAACTCATACAGCAATTCAGTAATGTGGCAGGATACAAAATCAATGCACAGAAGTCAGTTGCATTCTTATACACTAACAATGAAAATCTAGAAAGGAAAAATCAGAGAATTGATTCTGTTTACTATAGCACCAAAAACCATAAGATATTTAGGAATAAACCTAACCAAAGAAGTCAAGGATCTATACTCGAGGAACTACAGAACACTCATGAAAGAAATTGAAGAAGACACAAAAAGATGGAAGAACATTCCATGCTCATGGATCAGAAGAATAAACATTGTCAAAATATCTATACTGCCCAGAGCAATCTATACTTTCAATGCCATTCCGATCAAAGTTCCACCAACGTTCTTCAAAGTGTTGGAACAAACAATCCTAAAATTTATATGGAACCAAAAAAGACCCCAAATCGCTAAGGAATTGCTGAAGAAGAAAAAAAAAAGCTGGGGGCATCTCGTTACCTGACTTCAGGCTTTATTACAAAGCTGTGATTACCAAGACAGCATGGTACTGGCACAAAAACAGAGAAATAGACCAATGGAAGAGAGTAGAGAGTCCATATATGGACCCACAAATCTATGGGCAAATCAGGTTTGACAAAACAGGAAAAAATATCCAGTGGAAAAAAGACAGTCTCTTCAATAAATGGTGCTGGGAAAATTGGACAGCTACATATAGAAGAATGAAACTAGGCCATTCTCTTACACCACACACAAAGGCAAACTCAAAATGGATGAAAGACCTTAATGTGAGGCAGGAATCCATCAAAATCCTGGAAAAGAACATAGGCAGTAGCCTCTTTGACATTGGCCACAGCAACTTCTTTCAAGACACATCTCTAAAGGCAAAGGAGAAAAAAATGAAAATGAACTGGGACTTCATCAAAATAAAAAGCTTCTGTACACCAAAGGAAACAGTCAACAAAACAAAGAGGCAACCCACAGAATGGGAGAGGATATTTGACACTACAGACAAAGGGCTGGTATCCAAGATCTATAAAGAACTACTCACACTCAACATCCAAAAAGAAGATGAACATATCAAAAAATGGGCAAGAGACATGAAGAGGCACTTTCCCATAGAAGATATACAAACGGCTAACAGACACATGAAAAAATGTTCAGTGTCACTAGCTATCAGGGAAATTCAAATCAAAACCACACTGAGATACCACTTTACACCAGTCAGAATGGCCAAAATTAACAAGACAGGAAATGACAACTGTTGGAGAGGCTGTAGAGAAAGGGGAACTCTCTTACACTGTTGGTGGGAATGCAAGCTGGTGCAGCCGCTTTGGAAAACAGTGTAGAGATTCCTTAAAAAATTAAAAATAGAGCTACCCTATGACCCTGCAATTGCACTACTGGGCATTTATCCCAAAGATACAGATGTAGTGAAAAGAAGGGCCATATGTACCCCAATGTTCATTGAAGCAATGGCCACAATTGCCAAACTGTGGAAAGAGCCAAGGTACCCAGCAACAGATGAATGGATAAAGAAGATGTGGTACATATATACAATGGAATACTACGCCTCCATCAGAAATGATGAATATCCAACTTTTGTAGCAACATGGACTGGATTGGAAGAGATTATGCTGAGTGAAATAAGCCAAGTAGAGAAAGTCAAGTATCACATGGTTTCACTTACTTGTGGTGCATAAGGGGTAATATAGAGGACAGTAGGAGAAGGAAAGGAAATTGGAAGTAGGGTAATTCAGGGAGAGAAACGAAACACGAGAGAGTTTGGACACAGAAACCAACCGAGGGACTTGGAGGGGAAGGGGGCGGGGGGATGGGAGAGCCTGGTGGTGGGTACTGGGGGCACCTATTGCATGGAGCACTGGGTGTACGGAATGGGCAATGAATCTTGGGACACTGGGAAAAAAATAAAAATAAAAAATTTTAAAAAATGGATGAAAGACCTCAATGTGAGGCAGGAATCCATCAAAATCCTGGAAGAGAACATGGGCCATAACCTCTTTGACATCGGCCACAGCAACTTCTTTCAAGACAAGTCTCCGAAGGCAAAGGAGAGAAAAGTGAAAATGAACTTTTGGAACTTATCAAAATATAAAACTTCTGCACAGCAAAGGAAACAGTCAACAAAACAAAGGGATATATTTTAAAACTAAAAATGTAGCAATATTAAAGAAGAAGCTGTTTTAAATTTTATTTTGAACATTGCAACGTGGGAAGGAATAGGCCAATAGAAAGGTGATGGGAAAGTGGAGACAATTCATGTGTGAACTAAATGAAGTTCTTATGCACTCTGAGGATTTTTACTTTTTCATTTCAAAACCACTTTAAAAAATTTCAAGAATAGTTGACACATAATGCTACATTAGTTTCAGGTGTACAACATGGTGATTTGACAAATTTATACATCACGGTGTGCACATCCCAAGCATAGCTATCACCTGTCCGGGGACAGGTGTTACGGTGTCACTGACGGTCTTCCCCATGCTGTGCCTTTTATTCTTGTGACCGTTTCACTCTGAAGCTGGAAGCCTGTATCCCCTACTCCCCTTCATCCATTTTCCCCATCCCCCCAACCATCAGTTTGTTCTCTGTACTTATGGGTCGTTTCAAGGGTTTTAGAAGTTTCTTTTATTGCCTAAATTCTACTAAACATGTGTGACTTTGGGCTGCCATTGTTACTAGCATTCTGTTGGTGAGCCATTTTCAGTTGTTTAAAAAAAAATAAAGGAAAGAAGCGTTTAGAGGAAGGAGACATTAGTCTTTCAGAGAATGAATTGAATGTAACTTTTAAGGTAGCCTTAAATGTTGCAGTCTTCAGTGAAACTGAAGCTTACTGAAGTCATCTTAAATAGAATTTTTTCTTCTTTTTTTGTAAGTTAGAGCTGGCGCTGGAGCCTTTAGTCTCTCCCATAGCTTCTCAAGGAAGCCTGGAGAGGTGAGAAGCAGTTAGGGTCTGTTGGGAATTCTTTTGAAATTTTATGTGCCCTGCCTCCCATTGCTCTGGGGTATGGCAGTAGAGGGGGAAGTTGTAGCTTGACAGAATCCCCCAGGACTTTGGGTAATTGGCCCATGGCCAGTTTATTCCCTGAGGAATAAAGTGTGAACGGGAACTCCTGTGAGAATTTGCCTGGCAAGGAAATTAACAAGGAAGTGATGGGAGTTAGTGGAGGTGAGTGGGGAGAGGGAGGGAGAAAGGGGCCAGGGTGAGAATAACAGTGGGGAGGGGCAGAGACTGCACACCATCCTCCCTTAGCCAAGGTGCATGCGTGTGGGGCCAGGCTTCTGGGGAAGCACCCATATTAGTGTGTCAGAACAGCCGGGTTGGTCTCTGGGTGATGGCTGTGGGTTATAAAGGGCCTGGGAAAAGGCACAGCTCTTACTCTGTCTCTGTAGGAAGGAGCAAGCGGCCCTGGGTAGATGGCTTGATTCCTGTATACCCTGCTGGCAAATGAGGTCTCTATACACAGGTCCACACTCTATGTGCTTGATAATATTTCTGACCTATTTTAAATACAGGAAAATTATTTGTCTCAATTTTGCTGCTTTCATAGTGGGCCAGTGACTTTATAATGATTGGAATCCAGGTACCTCAATAGGGGAAATAGTTAAAAATACTGATACCGATATTACTCTCTAACTCCTACTTCCCTCTCTGTACTTCTGACTTCTGCCAAAGGCGTGGGCTAATCAGTCTCTCATCTTCATTCTTACCTTCCAGATATTCTGATCAGCTTCCTTTAGAAGTAGCAACTCAGTTCATCCTGTATTCCCATACTGTGAATAATAGCAGACTTCAGGCACTCTCCTACTTTATTGAAAGGAATGATTCTGGAGAGAAATCACCAAGGAAGGAAAGAAAAGTAATGTTAATTAGGTAACACTATTTTTCTAGGGACCGTCCTGGGTAATTTCATATGTCCTTTTATCATCACAGTAGCCCTGTGAGGCAATCATACAATATCAGAATTTTTATAAAGAGGAACTTGAAGCTCCGAGAGTTAATTGACTGGGTAAAGCCACAGCTACTAACTGGTTGAGTTGGGAGGCAAACTCAGATCTGTCTGACTCTGAAGCACACTGCCTTTCTGAGTGGCCACAAACGTTCCATTTTAAATTCTCCCCGATGGGAGCTAGTCCTGAGATTGGGTATTGACGTGAAACCCCACTGAGGGCTGGTGCTGATGTGCACCTGCAAAGCCCTTGGCTGAGGATGAGCAGATATCCAGAAGGCCATATCTGCCCTCTTTTGTGCCTTGTTTTTTTAACATGAGCTTATAATGTTGTGGAAAAACCTTAGTCTCCTCTAGAAAAGCACAAATCTCAAATTGTTAAAAACATAATTTTTATACAAACAGCTTCATGTAACTGAGTTGTCTATAGCTTGTCAAAAATGAAGTTGTAATTTTTTATTTTATTTTACAGAAAAGTTACAAAAGGAGTGCAGAGAGTTCCCAGATTCCCCTCCCTCTGTTTTCCCGGTGTAGACATGGGATATGACCTGGTCACTGACTCTCTGCTCCTCTAAAGCCAAGTGCTCCCAGGTTCATGTTGGCACCAGCCCTCAGTGGGACACCAACTAGCACTAAAGCATTAACTGTGAACTCAACTACAGACTTCATTCAGATTTTACCAGTTGTCACACTCATGTTCTTTTTCTGTTCCAGGATCCAATCCTTGGATATGATGTTGCATTTGGTTGTCAGGTGTTCTTAATCTTTACTGATCTGTGATGTTTCTCAATCATTTGTTGTTTTCATGGCCATGACCATTTTGAAAATCACTGTTCAAACATTTTGTAAAACATCCTTTGATCTGGGTTTGTGGTGTTTTTCTCACCAGCTGGCGTGGGCCTTTGGGGAGGATTCCAACAGAGATGAAGTGCCTTTCTCCTCACATCACACTGGGGGATACCCAGTACCATCATGACTCTCACTGGTCATGTTACCCTTAATTCCTTGGTTAGAGTGCCTGCTGGGTTTCTCTACTGCCTGGTTTCTCTGTTTCCCTTTCCAGAGTCTCGCTTAGAAGTCTCAATGTCCAGCTCACTCTCAAGAGAAGGGAAATTAAGCTTTGCCTTCTAGACCGTCTTCCAACTTTTGTCTGCTGTACTTACCTCTCTTCCCAAATTTTCATTTTTTTTGGAAGCAGACAAAAATAGCTCCTGTCTGCTCATCTACCAAGTCACCCCCTGCCCTGCCCTGGGGTTTTTTATATCCATTTACTTTATATCCCCCTCCCCCCAAGCCATGCTACTGATTCTTTTTTTTTTTTTTTTAAGATTTTTATTTATTTGACAGAGAGAAACACAGCGATAGTGGGAACACAAGCAGGGGGAGTGAGAGAGGGAGAAGCAGGCTTCCCACTGAACAGGCAGCCCGATGCGGGGCTCGATCCCAGGACTCCAGGATCATTACCTGAGCTGAAGGCAGAGGCTTAACCACTGAGCCACCCAGGTGCCCCATATGCTACTCCTCAAAGATTGTGATCCTTGCTGCATGTGAGTCATGACTGCACCCCTCCTCCTCCCTCCAAACACCTCCCACCAAGAGGCAGTACTGACCCATAGAGCAAGAACCCTCACCTCTTCATAAGGTGGTGGGGAAGGAAACTGAAAAGACTATGAATATACACAAATTTATAATTTCTGTTCTTTTTACATATGCTTATTAACAACATGCTTAATCTCCATTTCTGAATTTCTGGACTCATGAAGCTCATTAAGAGAATGATTTTGCTCAGGTTAACAGCTACTAGAGAAGAGTTGCGTCAGCATAGTCTAGGGGCAAGGCAGGTGCAATTCTGGGAAGCACTAGATGGGTGCATATGCATAGGAGCACAAAACGTTTGAGTCACTGAGATGTGTCTGATGGTGAATGGGGAAGGAGTAATACTTAGTCTGGCAACATGGTGGAGGAAGGACATTTTTTGGGTAAAGGTGTCAGATCTGAGTCCTTGAAAGCAATGCTTGCTCTTTGTTTCTTTTCTGTCTATATGCATGTAAAACCATTTTATTTTTTTTTAACAAAAATTATATGTATTTAAAGTCTAATGTAGGATGAATTGTTATACATGTACATAGTAAAATGATGACTATAGTCAAACTAATTAATGTATCATCTCTTCACATGGATACCATTTTTTTGTGTGTGTGATGAGAGCACCTGAAATCTACTCTCTAGGCCCAGGCCCAGTATTCAATACAGTATAACTAACTATAGTCATTATGCTGTCTGTTCAGACTCTGGACTTACCTATCCTACAGAGCACCTCCCCACCCCTGATAGCCACAGTTCTATCCTCTGCTTCTCTCTGTTCAACTTGTTTAGATTCCACATACATACGAGATCATGCATTCTTGTTCTGTGTGTGTCTGGTTTGTTTCATTTAGCACAATGCCTTTTAGGTTCATCCGTATTGTTGCAAATGGCATGATCTCTTTTTTTAAGGCTGAATAAAACACACACACACACACACACACACACACACAGACACATACACACACCCCTTCCTCAACTACAATAGGGTGATGGCCAATAAACTCATCACTTAAATGGTAAATTGAAAATATTGTACTTTGAAAATGCATTTAATACTTCACTAATGAACATCATAGCTGAGTCTAGCCTATGTTAAATATGTTCAGAACACTTTTATTAGTCTACAGGGACACAGTCATCTAACACAAAGCCTATTTTATGAATATCTCTTGTAATGTATTAAATCCTGAAAGTGAAAAACTGAATAGTTTAAGTTCATCGGTTTACCTTCACACTCACATGGCTGGCTGGGAGCTATGGCTCACTGCCGCTGCCTATCATCACAAGAAAGTATCATATTGCATAGCTCAGGAAAAGATCAAAATTCGAAATTCAAAGATAGTTTTCACTGAATGTATATCACTTTTGTGTTATCATAAAGTCGAGAAATTGTAACTTGAACCACTGTAAATTAGGGACTGTTTCTCTTTCTCTCTCTCTCTCTCACAATTTCTTTTTTCATCTGTTGTTGGATACTTAGGTTGTTTACATATTTTGACTGTTGTACTTAAGGCCACAATGAATATGGGAGCACAGATACCTTTTGAGATCCTGTGGAAGGATTGCTGGATCATATAATAGTTCTGTTTTTATTCTTTTAAGGAAACTTCATACTGATGTTTATAATAGTTATGTCAATTTACATTCTCACCAAAAGTGTATTAAGTTTTTTTCTCCACATCCCTACCAGCACTTTTTTTTTTTTTAAGATTTTATTTATTTGACAGAGAGAAACACAGCCAGAGAGGGAACACAAGCAGGGGGAGTGACAGAGGGAGAAGCAGGCTTCCCGCCGAGCAGGCAGCCCGATGTGGGACTCGATCCCGGGTCTCCAGGATCATGACCTGAGCCAAAGGCAGTCGCCCAACCAACCGAGCCACCCAGTCGCCCCCTTACCAGCACTTTTTATCTTTTATTTATTTATTTTTGTTTATAGCCATTCTAATAGGTGTGAAGTGATATCTCATTCTGGTTTTGATTTGCATTTCCTTGATGATTAGTGATGTTGAGTACCTTTTCATGTGCTTGTTCGCCATTTATATGTCTTTTGGGGTAAATGACCATTTTAGGTCCTTCATCCATCTTTTAATTGGGTTGTTTGCTTTCTTGCTATTGTACGAGTTCCTCACATATTTTGGATAATAACCCCTTATCAGATATTTGATTTTCAAATATTTTCTCCCAGTTTGTAGGTTGCCTTTTATTTGTTGATTGTTTTATCTGTTGAGTGGAAGCTTATCAATATTGTTACTCTGTGTAGGATAGACTGCTTTGTTGATGCTGAGTAGAAAGCCATAATTTGCCCCTCTGAGAGGAGGGTCTCTTCTGTGATGCTTGTTTTCCCCTTGGTCTCTTACCAGCTTCCTTTCCTTGATTCAGGTGCTGTGAGAATGGCTGAGGGCTCAGAGCAGTGGAATAGTAGGTGTATGAATGGATAGGACTTTGGTAGAAAGAGGTGTGGAAGTGTTATGGCCAATGTAGGTTGCATCAGAAGTAGACCCAAGTCGTTGCTCTGGTAAACTAGAAAACGATGAGGCTGTCACTCTCCAGATACACTCCTTCATTACAGCCCTTGGTTGGGGGCTGGCACAGTTCTGTATGGAAATGAACTAGCACTGTGGTTCCCAGATTTCTCTCCACTTTAACCTCTTCTAGCATTTACTATTCAGCAGTAAATATTTATCCTGTCTCATAGTTGTTTTTACTCATTTTCTCACCTTGTTTTTTTCTTTGTTTTCCCTACTGTTGAAACAAGCCTTTGTGTGTGTATAAATACAACTCTAGGTTTATATATTCAAGTTACAAACATTTTTAAAAATATTTTATTTATTTATTTGACAGAGGGAGAGATCACAAATAGGCAGAGAAGCAGGAAGAGAAAGAGAGGGAAACAGCCTCTCTGCTCATCAGAGAGCCCAATGTGGGACTTGATCCCAGGACCCCGAGATCATGACCTGAGCCGAAGGCAGAGGCTTAACCCTCTGAGCCACCCAGGTGCCCTCAAGTTACAAACATTGTTAAACAGCATTAGTTATTTGCCTCTCCCACCAGAATGTCAGCTCTGTAGGGACTTTGTTTTTGTAGTGATCCCAGAGCCTGGATTAGGGCCTGGAACATGATAAGCACTTGATAAATATTTGCCAAGTTATTCACAAATGTTGTACTTGACCTGTTTATAATTCAGGTGCTTTGCTTTTGCCACTGTTGAGATTCTCAGAATGTCTTATTTGGTTCTGCAGAGTCGGGGTGGGTGGGAGTGGGGTTCAAGAGTACTGGGCATGTGACTTGCTTCCTTTGGAGGGAGAGTCTGTAGCTGTGGCTTGTTCCTCCTCAGATTCTAGGTCAGCTTCATGCAGATGCGAATGGAAGTGAGGCTCTTACCTTTGAGAATATTACTTGTGTTCACAGCTGTGTCTTCTTTGTCAGAGAATGAATTTCCAAAGGACAGTGACAGAATTTGAACTCTGAGAAGTAGAATGTTCTACCCTAATTCTGTGTCACCCTCAGGATCCGAAGCTCAGCCAGGAGCTGCACACGTGCGGCCGAAGCAGCGTTCCTGCTGGGACAGCCATGCGGACTGCTGCCCTGGCGCTGCTGATGGTCATGGCTGGGGCCGAATTTCTCATTGGCTTCCTTGGAAATAGAGTCCTTGTGGTCTGGGGTTTTGAAGAATGCATCCGAAAATGTAAAGGATCCCCAGACAAACTCATTGTCCTGGGTGTGCTGGCTGCTCAGTGTCTTCTGTTGCAGGAAGACCATGATCCCTGAACCCTCTCTGCTTGTGGTGGAAGCAGAGGGCTTGGGGCGGGGTTTTTGGTTTCTTCTAGGATCTTTCAAGATCACTTTACTTTTTCCTCTGCATCCATGCTGACTTCCTCAAAAGCTAGCCTAGCCTTCCTCCTCCTTCCTAATTCAATTCCGCTTTCTCCTTGTTTCGTCATAGTTTCTGGTCTGGTTTGACCACTGTTTTGGTTTTCTGTTTGTGGCGTAGCAGCACATACTTAGCAATTTAAAATGACACACATATTTATTGCATAGTTTCTGTGGGTAGAGTCCAGGCCAGCCTAAGTGGGCCCTCTGCACAGAGTCTTAAAAGCTGTAGTCAAGATGTTGACTGGAGTGTAGTTTTTTGGAGCTCAGGGTGCTTTTCCAAGATCACTGGTTGTTTGCAGAATTCAGTTCCTTACAGTTTGACAAAGGTCCCCGCTTTCCTGCGACTGTCTTCTAGGGGCCAATTTCAGTACCCCACAGTTCTTGCCATGTGTCTCTCTCACAGCCTGGTAGCTGGGTTCTTCAAGGTCAGGAGAAGGGCCCAGTTTCTCTTCCAAGACTTTTACTGGCTAAATTAGTCCCACCCAGGATAATTTTTTGAGTAGTTCAAATGCAACTGATTTAATTACGTTGCAAAAGCCCTCTATCTTTGCCATATAATGCAACTT
The DNA here is from genome assembly GCA_004023965.1 of Spilogale gracilis. Classification (NCBI taxonomy): domain Eukaryota; kingdom Metazoa; phylum Chordata; class Mammalia; order Carnivora; family Mephitidae; genus Spilogale; species Spilogale gracilis. The sequence continues at coordinate 87,341 of PITA01004408.1, forward strand.
AGTTACAGAAGTGACAACCTGTCTCATTTACAGTCCAATCCTGCTCAAGGATTATTCAAAATATCTTAGAGGCTGTCTTAGAATTCAGCCTTCCATAAACATTTGTGTTGGACTGGTCCTAAGGAAGTTGGAATCTGGACAATAAATGAAACACTTTCCTATATTTCTTGATAACTGTGCTATTCCTTTTTTCACTCATTTGAGCTCATTTCCTTCCTTTAAGACCTTGGTGTGAGATATATGCTGAGTCATGTGTGTAGGTAATTGATCATAAAGGACAGATGACCTTAACGACTCCGATTAGCAATAATGTCTCCTCTCCCTGACTTCCAGTTTTTTATTATTTGGCCCTTAAATGTATTGTTTTTGTTCTCTGATTGTTTTCCTCCCCCAAATTTCCCCTGCTTCTCTCTTTGATAGTGAATTAGATTTTACTTTATTATTATTATTTTTTTAAGATTTTTTATTTATTTGACAGAGAGAAACATAGCCAGAGAGGGAACACAAGCAGGGGGAGTGAGAGAGGGAGAAGCAGGCCTCCTGCTGAGCAGGGAGCCCGATGTGGGACTTGATCCTGGGTCTCCGGGATCATGACCTGAGCCAAAGGCAGTCGACCAACCAACTGAGCCACCCAGGTGCCCCTACTTTATTATTTTTTTGATAATGAAATATAATTTAAATTTGTGTTTATTCAGCTCTCATGCTTTTATGTTTAGAGTACTTTTTATAAAAATAAAAATTTTTTGAGCACTTGGGTGGCTCAGTGGGTTAAAGCCTCTGCCTTCAGCTCAGGTCATGATCTCAGGGTCCTCTCTGCTCAGCAGGGAGCCTGCTTCCTCCTCTCTCTCTGCCTGCCTCTCTGCCTGCTTGTGATCTCTCTCTGTGTCAAATAAATAAATAAAATCTTAATTTTTTTTTTTTTATAAAATGTGCTCACATTTGGCACTGTATAAAACCCGAGAATGTTTTGATTTGATCTTCTTACTGAGAGGTCTTAATATATTATGTGCCAGTGTCTAGATGCTAGCTCATGACCCTTGAGAAAGGGAGCTGGTATCTATGGTATTGTTTTAAATCTCTGAGTGTAGGCGCAGAGTGCATTCATGTGGATGCAAATACAGAGGGGATCATAACTTCTAAACTCTCTGTGTCTGGTCACAGCTGTTCAGTCTTGACCAGAAGGGCCAGGCCAAAGCCAGATTCTGTGGTGTGAAGCCTTACCTTGAGTGTGGTATCACCCTCTGGGGATCCGAAGCTCAGCCACAACCACACACATTCCTGCTGAAGCAGGACACCTCCTGTGTCAGAAGACCCTTCCTGTCCCCAGCCATGCTGACTGCTGCCCTAGCACTGCTGATGGTGGTGGCCGTGGCTGAATTTCTTATTGGCCTGGTTGGAAACGGAGTCCTTGTGGTCTGGAGTTTTGGAGAATGTGTCAGAAAATTCAATGGGTCCTCATACAACCTCATTGTCCTGGGCCTGGCTGTCTGCCGATTTCTCCTGCAGTGGCTGATTATGATGGACTTAAGCCTGTTTCCTCTTTCCCAGAGCAGCCATTGGCTTCGTTATCTCAGTGTCTTCTGGATCCTGGTAAGCCAGGCCAGCCTGTGGTTTGCCACTTTCCTCAGTGTCTTCTACTGCAGGAAGATCACGACCCTTGAGCACCCTATCTGCTTGTGGCTGAAGCAGAGGGCCTATTGCCTGAGTCTCTGGTGCCTTCTGGGGTACTTCATGATCAGTTTATTAGTTGTAACCAGCATTGTCTTAAAGCCCTATCATCCTTCCCAAGGCAACAGCAGCATTCTTTACCCCCTTAATAGCTGGCACTACCTGTATATATTAAAGCTCAATGCGGGAAGTGTGTTGCCTCTGATGGTATTTCTTGTTTCTTCCGGGATGCTGATTTTTTCTTTGTATAGACACCACAAGAAGATGAAGGTGCACACAGCTGGTAGGAGAGATGCTCGGGCCAAGGCGCACATCACTGTCCTGAAGTCCTTGGGCTGCTTCCTTATCCTTCATGTGGTTTACATCCTGGCCAGCTCTTTTTCCATCACCTCCAAGTCTTCTGCTAATCTCCTCATTGTCTTCATCTCCGAGACAGTCATGGCTGCCTATCCTTCCCTTCATTCTGTCATATTGATCATGGGGAATCCCAGGGTGAAGCAGACCTGTCAGAGAATTCTCTGGAAGATAGTGTGTGCTTGGAGATCCTAGAGAAACGTGTGCTCAGAATACTCTTTTGAGACACTTTTTGGTAGCTCTCTGTAAGGGAGCTGACTTTCTTATCTTTTGAAATTCTTCTTCTCTGACACTGAATCAACAAATGAGCTACAGGAAATACAGAATAAAAACTAACGCTGTTTCTCTTTTGGCAATGTAAAGTATAACCTTTTTATTGTGTTATAGAATCAAGGCTGGGGCTTTATGTTTGGTAAAGTAGGTTTTGTATTCTGTTTATATATAACTGAATAATTCATTTCTTTTAAAATTACATATATAAGTTGTGTTTTTCCTGTTATTGGGAGCAGAGGTTAGGAACAATTAATATAGACATCGTTAATTTTTATTAAATTTTGCCTATGCATTAATGCTTGTCATTTTAGATAAGCTTTTTTTAAAAAAAGTATCAAATAATTTTCCCATTTCTCTACTGTAGTGGGTCTAATTATCTAACTGAAAAACAAAGCAATACATCTTTATATTTCTAGAAGTTTCTTTGAGCCCTAGACTTGCTTTTTATGATAAAGTCAGTTGGCTGAACTGAGAGTTGCTAGAGGGTCGAGGGGTGGGGAAGGATAGGGTTGCTGGGTTATGGAAAAAAAAAAGAAGTCAGTTGGCTGTCGTGTTCTGTATTAAGCTCTAAAGCCCAGGACCTAGGTTGGGACAAGATAGGAATGAAGGGCACTTGCTTCTTCTCTCCAAAGAACACTGTTCCCTGAAAAGGTGAAGCCTCATCTTCTTTGGTCCATGTTGGTCTCTCCACAGACTGAAAACAGAGTTTTAGTATACCAAACCTTTGAGTTGGATGGAGATAATCTATGTCAAATCCATGGCTGCAGGAACTGTGTCTGCTTCTGTTTTCTCCTAGGTTCCTGGTGTCCAGAGCACTTCCTAGTTTATAATAAACAGTAAATATTTTCTAAATGATCAATTAGCTACATTAATTAGTCTTTCAATTCCTCTTTTATGTTATAAAGAAACTGAGGCCTGGAGAGGGCAATGGCCTGCCCAGAGTTTCATGGAGAGCCCAGGGTAGTGCTGGGATCAGAACTCAGTTTCCTGATTCTGGGGTCCGGGCTCTATCATTGGACATTACGCTACCTTCCTAAATAGTTAGCTTTGCCTTTGTCTTCTCTGAATCCCATCCCTCTTCCTATATACTTTCTCAGTCATCTTTTTAGCTTTGAGCACATTTCTTTTGGTTCAGTTCCAGGGGATCTGGAATTCAAAGGACAGTAGTTGATATACTTAACATTTTTTTCCACTTCTTAGGAACCATGCTCATCTACTGTCATGAATCTGTTCTCCCCAACATGTTTCCTTTCCTTACCTAAAGCTGTGAACTGAGATACATGCTAGGCTCATGTGGATGTTAGTCATCACGAAGGGGAGAACTGGCTCCTCTGATGTCACTGTGTGTTGTATGAGGTCAAGTACTGTCTTTAGTCTTCTGGGAATGATAATATCCATCCATTTCAAGTAGAGAGATGTTGCTCCTTGGTCATATTTTTAGTAGTAGGATGAATTTTCCATTATGCCATGCCTATCTTTATACAGGTGTCCTTTGTGAACAGTTATAAGATTGATAATAATAGTACCTCCCATTTGTGTTGGGCTTTACATTTTATCAGGTATTCTTATATATCGCCCGTTATCTCATTTGATTTTAATAACAACTCTATGTAGTTAGTATTTCTATCCTCATTTTATAGATCGCAAAACTCAGGTTGGAGCAGTGATTTGCTCAAGAACATCATCTGGCAAATGATGCAGGTAAAACAGTCCCAGAGTTTTGGACTGCAGGTCTTATATTATTTTCCAGTAAACCTTAAGTTCCTCTTATTCATACTTAATAAGACTTCGTGCTGGGATGAGCCTGTGGAATGCTCAACTTTATGAGTATTTTTCAACAGATGAAATAAACAACTACTCTTTCAAGTTTGTTGCAACTTGATTGATAGGTTGCCTTGGAGCCAAGGTCCCAATCACAACTGAAGTTTCTTTGACTGGCTCTTCTTAGGGACAAAACACTGGCATTTTCCCACTTTTTGGGATTAGATTTCCTTCCTGTTGTAAACATGATTTTGCTCACGATGGGTGTGAGACTGCTTTGTGTTTTATCCCAGAAAACAAATCTGGAGGCAAATCTGTGCTCTTGAACTGGTTCCTTAGGTAAATTGTTTCTAGTTTGCATGCCCAGAGCTGCAGCTGGATCTGTGTGCACTTGTATGTGTGCCTCCATGTGTGTGGCTATCACTAGCCTTTCTTTCTGTTATGCATTGTGATGAAGCCTAGGGCAGGACTAAAAAGTTTCAAACAGGAGCATGTTTTCATTCCATTCCCCATGATTACTCTCACTGCCCAGATATAGTAATATTTTTCCATTTGCCATAGTTCTTCTAGTGATTACTTTCACAGCTCTTAATTTTGCCTCTCTTACTTGGTTAATCAACTTTGGAACTGTAACTTTTGAGTCTCATCCATTACAGTTTGGGGATTACCTCACTTAACTCCAAAGCCATTCTCCTCTCCTAAATTTGATTAGTTTGATTTGTCCTTAGTTGTATAGCTTCAAGTAATATATTTTTAAGTTTACTATTTTGAACCATAACTTATGATGGTATCTGTAGAATCTGAATTATATAGAAAGAAGAAATTAGTGCTTCATCTGCCCTGTACTTTTCCCATATCCCATCTCTTGTTCAACTTTAAATGACTTAAAGAGAAAATACATTAATTGGGAGGAAATTGGCTATCTCAGAATCAATGGGAAGCCTGGACAGTCAAGATCAGAATGGAAACCAAGAGAGTTTAAACAACTGAGAACACAGCTGAGTCTCTCTCTGGGAACCGATGCTGGCACCACCACATACGTTTTGACTGTCAGAATTGTGCCTCTGACACAGCCCCTGCCTCCGTGAATGTGATCCCGAGTCCTAGCTCCAAGGCCCACAGTGCTGCCTGTGAGCCTCTGGTTGGCTGATTCTAGGTCACGCACCTGCTGTGTGATTTCTTTTTGGCTTCTGAAATATGTATTTTTAAATGAAATAAAGTAAATAATTAGATTAAGCAACAGAGTTGATGTAGCTGATGGTGAATTAATGAACACTTAATTGTAATTAATGAACTAGAAATTCAGCTCAAAGAACTCTCAGAAGATAACAGGAAACTATAAAAAGATGGAAAATATAAAAGAACAGAACAGATATATGGCACATAGAAATAACAGAGTAGTTATTGTGTAACTGGTGTCCCAGAGGAGATGGGGAAAATGAATGGAAAGAATGAAATAGACCAAGAATTGCTCCAAGTTAAAGGTGAAAGATTGAAAAGGAGCAAAGGGTGCCAAACAAGACAGAAAAGGTGGGGGAACCCTTCACACTTAAACACTTTACAGAAGAATTTAAGAATATCAAAGAGGATGGGTGCCTGGGTGCTATAGTTGGTTAAGTGTCTGACTCTTGATTTTGGCTCAGGTCATGCTCTCGGGGTCCTGGGATTGAGGCCTGCATTGGGCTCCATGCTCAGCATGGAGTCTGCCTGAAATTCTCTCTCTCCTTCTGCCCCTCCAACTCATGCTCTCAAATAAATAAATAAAATCTTTAAAAAAAAAGAATATCAGAGAACAAAGTTTGTTTTAAAGATTTTATTTATTTCACAGATTGAGAAAGAGCACAAGTAGGTAGAGTGGCAGGTAGAGGGAGAGGGAGAAGTAGGTTCCCCACTGAACAGGGAGCCCAATGTGGGGCTTGATCCCAGGACTCTGGGATCATTACCTGAGCCAAAGGCAGCAACTTAACCTACTGAGCTACCTAGGTGCCCCAAAGAGGAAAGTTCGTGAGGATATCATCAGAATATCAAAGGAAAGTTTACAAAATTTGAAGAGAGAAATAGCAGATCATGAATATGAGTGATACTTCTCAGTAGAATGCAAAAGAAAAATATTTTGCATTTCCTTTTATTTTAGTAAAAACTTCATTCTTATTTTCAAATAACACCAAGAAGAAAACTTTAAAAGTGTTTTTCTGGCTAGCAGCATGTTTTTGTATTGATTATATACAGGGAGTCAATTATAAAAATGTCAGCAAAGACTTAGTGCATTGATGATCATGAGGTTAGTGAGCAGATTCTGAAATGTCACAACAATCAAGGAAGATCCTGATATTCTAAAGGATTTTGAAAGAATGTGAAATCACATTCACAAGTGAACTAAAGGAATCAATGATGTATATAATTGGAGATGATTCTAAGTTTCTAGCACAAATAATTGCCAGCGCCATACAATATGATAAAGTAATTGAAATGGGAGAAATAGACAAAAAAATTAAACGTAAAGGTTAAAGAAAAAAGAAACCATCAGGGGCAGCTTATTCTCAAAGAGAGAGCCTTAACGGTTACGGCATTTTAGGAAAAAAGCTGAAAACAGCTCAAGTACTTTCCCTTAGTGTGTCACTATGTAGAGTGGCTTCAAGACCTCTACATTCTACACAGTGTTAAGTTACTGGCAAAATTATGAGTCAAGATTAGGTTAACTGTGAAAACATTTATCCTGTGTTTTAAAAAAGTGTGTCATTAGATGAGGTTATTATCTGGCTTGATTTTTAAATTATAGTGAAACTCATCTCTAGAAATTTCTGCGCTCAAAGATTTGAAAGAAGAACATGCCCCAGTTTAGAAGTTGTGAATGACTGACTGATGCTGTGTGCAAAAGCTAGCAGAGATATATTTTTTCTAGGATTTTGGGGGGGCATTTTTTTGTGTATCATCCTTGCACAGGGATCATGCTAATCTTCTCTGTATTGTTTCAGTTTTAGTGTATGTGCTGCTGAAGTAAGCACTCTTTCTAGGATTTTTATTAGGATTGTTTTTATTTCAGTTAGTACTCTAGTTATAAAGATGCATATGTTTTCAATAGTCTAATTCCATATTTTCCTCATAAGGCCTTTTATTTTTTTATGTATGATTTTATATAGTTTAAAGTTTTATAAGAACACCTTATAGCTTTATAGCAGGAAGGCTAATTTGTCATAGGTTTGTCTGAGGATTAAATGAATTAATATATGTAAAGTGCTTAGGAAAGTGCCTGGTGCATAGTAATAGCTATAACTATTTGTCCTTAATATTGTTATACTACTAGTCTTTGGGAAAAATAACTTTAAATATTTGCACTGGCAAAGAATGATTAGAGATACAGAAAATAGAATAGAAATGCCAGATAAATATGGTTTGGCAGTGTCTTTCCAAGTATGTGGTACTTCACCATCCCTTGTTATTTCCTTTAACCCTGCCCACATTTTTATAAATCTTTTATTAAATTCTCTTAAAGTATGCCTTTGTGTGTATTGCTTATTTTGATATATACATATTAAAAAGTTTAGTTTGTTCTTTGAAAAGACAAGATAGAAAATCCACTGTCAAGATAGATTAATAGAAGAGAAAAGCTGATGACATGATCTTGTATATAGCAAATCCTGAAGAATCCATGATAAAAGTATTTGAAGTAGTAAACAACTTCAGCAAGGTTACAGATACAAGATCAATATACAAAAGTCAGTTGTATATCTGTACACTAGCAATGAATGTTTCAAAAATGAAATTAAGAAAACTCATTTACAGTTGTATTAGAAAGAATGAGATATATAGGAATATTTTAAGAGAAGACATGTAAGACTTATAGACTGTAAAAAGACTATAAAAATTGTGAAAGAAATTAAAGAGATCTAAATAAATGGATAGATATCCCATATTCATAGATAAGAATACTTAATACTGTTAAGATACCAACACTCCCCAAATTGATCTACAGATCAACACATCCCTATCTAAATCCCAGTTGGCTTTTTCCATGCCCAGAGATTGACATTTGTGTGGTTTTGCAAGAGACCCATTTTAATAACCAAAACAATTTTTGGAAAAGAATAAATTTGGGGGATTCAAACTTCTCAATTTCAAAATTTAGCGCAAAGCTGGAGTAATTAGGAAAATGTAGTACTGGTGTAAGGATAGACATATGACTGAATGGGATACAATAGAAAGTCCAGAGTGGTGAAGTGATTTTAGTCAAGGGTACCAAGACAATTCAACAATAAAAGAAGTCTTTTAAACAAATGATCTTGGGGCAAGTGGATACCCACATGTAAAAGAATAAAGTTGATCTTTACCTCACACTGTCTACAAAAATTGACTAAAAATATATCATACACCTAAGTGCTACAACTATACAACTCTTAGATAAAAACTTATGGGAATAAATCTTAGTGACCTTAGGTTAAGCAGTGATTTTTTTAAAGATATCACACCAAAAGTACAAGCTACAACAACAAAATAGATAAGTCAGACTTAAAAAAAATTTTTTTTTAAAGATTTTATTTATTTGACAGAGAGAAACACAGTCAGAGAGGGAACACAAGCAGGGGGAGTGAGAGAGAGAGAAGCAGGCTTCCCGCCGAGCAGGGAGCCCAATGTGGGGCTCCATCCTGGGTCTCTGGGATCATGACCTGAGCCGAAGGCAGTCGCTTAACCAACTGAGACACCTAGACGCCCCCCAGACTTAAAAAATTTTTGAAACATTTGTGCCTCAAAGGACCTCATCAAGAAAGTAAAAAGGCCAACTATAGACTAGGAAAAAAAATTGCAAATACTGTATCTGATAAGAGACCTGTATCTGAGATTTATAAATAGCTCTCTTTTTTTTATTGTTACTTAATTTTTTTTTCTAGTGTTCCAAGATTCATTCCCCATTCCCCACGCCCAGTGCTCCAGGCTTTAGCTGTCCCCAGTACCCACCACCAGGCTCTCCCATCCCTCCAAGTCCCTCAGTTTGTTTCTGTGTCCAAAGTCTCTGTTGTTTCGTTTTTCTCCCTGGATTACCCTACTTCCCATTTACTTTCCTTCTCCCACTGTCCTCCAGGTTACCCCTCATGCACCGCAAGTAAGTGAAACCATGTGATACTTGACTTTCTCTACGTGGCTTATTTCACTCAGCATAATCTCTTCCAGTCCAGTCCATGTTGCTACAAAAGTTGGATATTCATCCTTTCTGATGGAGGCATAGTATTCCATTGAATATGTACCACATTTTCTTTATCCATTCATCTGTTGATGGGCACCTTGGCTCTTTCCGCAGTTTGGCGATTGTGGCCATTGCTGCGATGAACATTGGTGTACATATGGCCCTTCTTTTCACTACATCTGTATCTTTGGGGTAAATGCCCAGTAGTGCAATTTCAGGGTCATAGGGTAGCTCTATTCTTAATTTCTTAAGGAATCTCCACACTGTTTTCCAAAGCGGCTGTACCAGTTTACATTCCCACCAACAGTGTAAGAGGGTTCCCCTTTCTCTGCAGCCTCTCCAACACTTGTTGTTTTCTGTCTTGCTTATAGCTCTATAGTAAAAAGATCTTCCATTAAAAACTGGACCAAGGCTTTGAATATTTTTTCATAGAGGGTATATCATTAGTCAACAAGCACATGAAGGTAGTCATCATCCCTAGTCATTAGGGAAATACAAATCAAAACCACAGTGAAGTCTCACTTCATACCCACCAGGTGGCTAGAATAAAAAAAGCAGTACTACATGTTGGTGATGATATGGAGAAATTGGAATTGTCATTCGTTACTAGTGGGAAATTGCCGTTTTTTAAATTTGAGTGTAGTTGACACAATGTTACATTAATTTCAGGTGTATAACTTAGTGATTTGATAGGTTTATGTATCATGCTATTAAAAGCCATCATTATAAACAATGAATCTTGGAACACTGAAAAAAATAAAGTAAATTTAAAGTAAAAAACCCCACCATCATTATTTTAAGATAATGTGTACCTAGAAACCCCCAATAATCTGAAAAATATTAGGAAATAAGTTCATTTAGAAAGATAACTTTCTGTATATGAGGTTAATACATGAAAGTTAATATGTTTCTATATGGCAGTATGAAACAATTAGTGAATATGAATTTTAAAAGACAATTTTTCCATAAACTCTAGTGCTCTATAAAATTCTGATAGTTTTAGATAGTATAGGCTTTATGGTGAAATTTTCAGATTTTAACTTTTGGTTGCATATGAGATCACTCTGGCATATTAAAAAATATTCCCATGCCCAAGGCCAGTAAATTAGAATCTCTGCAATAGGACCCAAATATTATATTTTTTAAAGCTACCCTGGTATGCTGGCCAGAGGAATCTACAAATTTCAATGCAATACCTATCAAAATACCATTGACATTTTTCACAGGGGTAGAACAAACAATCCTAAAATTTGTATGGAACCTAGAAAAGACCCCAAATTGCCAGGGGAAGGTTGAAAAAGAAAACCGAAGCTGGGGCATCATGATGCCTGACCTCAAGCTGTATTACAAAGCTGTGATCATCAAGACACAATGGTATTGGCACAAAAACACACACATAGATCAATGGAACAGAATAGAAACCCCAGAAATGGACCCTCAACTCTACAGTCAACTAATCTTTGGCAAAACAGGAAAGAATTATCCAATGAAAAAAAGTCTCTTCAATAAATGGTGCTGGGAAAATTGGACAGCTACATGTAGAAGAATGAAATGGGGCCATTGTCTTACACCATACACAAAGATAAACTCAAAATGGAGTGAAAAGCCTCAATGTGAGACAGGAATCCATCAAAATACTAGAGAAGAACATAGGCATCCACATCTTTGACTTTGGCCACAGTAACTTCTTTCAAGACACATCTCTAAAGGCCAGGGAAACAAAAGCAAAAGTGAACTTTTGGGACTTCATCAAGATGAAAAGCTTTTGCACAGCAAAGGAGAGTCAACAAAACTAAGAGGCAACCCATGGAATGGGAGAAGATATTTGCAAATGACATTACAGATAAAGAGCTGGTATCCAAGATCTATAAACAACTTCTCAAACTCAACACCCAAAACCCAAATAATCTAGTCAAGAAATGGGCAGGAGAGACAAACAGACACTTGTCAAAAGAAGACACACAAATGGCTAACAGACACTTAAAAAAATGTTCATCAGCACAAGCCATTAGGGAAATACAAATTAAAACCACAACGAGATACCACCTTGTACTAGTTACATGGTAAAAATTAACAAGACAGAAATAGCAAGTGTTGACAAGGATGTGGAGAAAGGGGAACCATCTTACACTATTGGTGGGAATGCAAGATGGTATAGACACTGTGGAAAACAGTATGGAGGCTCTTCAAGATGTCAAAAATAGAGGTACCCTATGACCCAGCAGTTGCACTACTAGGTATTTACTCCAAAGATACAGATGTAGTAAAAAGAAGGGGCACATGCACCCCAATGTTGATAGCAGCAATGGCCTAAGGGCCAAACTATGGAAGAAGGGGCACATGCACCCCAATGTTGATAGCAGCAATGGCCTAAGGGCCAAACTATGGAAGAAGCCAAGATATCCTTCAACAGATGAATGGATAAAGAAGATGTGGTTCATATGTACAATGGAATATTACTTAACCATCAGAAAGGATGAATACCCACCATTTGCATCAGCATGGATGGAACTGGAGGGGATTATGCTAACTGAAATAAGTCAAACAGAGAAAGAAAATTATCATATGGTTTCACTTATATGTGGAACATAAGGAATAATGAGGAGGGACCATAGTGGAAGGGAAGGAAAACTGAATGGGAAGAAATCAGAGAGGGAGAAAAACCATGAGAAATTCTGGACTCTGGGAAAGAAATTGAGGATCATAGAAGGGAGGCATGTGTTGTGATGAGCACTGGGTGTTATACACAACTAATGAATTGTTGAACACTACATTGAAAACTAATGATGTTAGTAACAGACAATGTATGTTGTCTAACTGAAAATAATAATGATAATGATAATGATAATGATAATAATAATAATAATAATAATGATAAAGCTCTCCTGGCTGATTCCGATGTGCAACAAAGGCTAAAAAGAGTAGAACATTAAAGTCACTGAAGTTTTCCTAATGTGTAATCAATCTAATTAACATAGTATCATGTTGAGATGAACTTATATTGAATATAGGGTAAATGATGTCTGTAAAACAACAAACGGACTGTTAACTATAGAGAACAAACTGATGGTTACCAGAGGGGTGGTGGGAAGGGGGTTGGGTTAAAAGGAGTGCAGTTGTGATGAGTACTGGGTGATGTAGGTAAGTGTTGAATCACTCTGTTATACACCTGAAACTAGTATTACTCTGTATGTTAACGAACTGGAATTTAAATAACTAAAAAAAAGACATGTATGAACAGTTCAGTCTTTCTTTCGTTTAATAAGGTTTTGTAATTCAGCACTCTGGATATTTCTGAGGAACTAGAAAAAGGGTTGGAGGAACATCTGATGTCACATTTGATGAACTCCAAGGCCCTTAGCTTTGTATCAGCTGGCTTTGGGTTTTCCCACTGTTCCCACAGGAGCACTTGCCAGTCCAAATCATTGCATCTGAGATTCATGTTCTAGATGTTTCTGGAGAACTCATGCCCTTTTCCTTCCTTTTTTGTTTTTTCGCCTCAGCATCACATGGGTGCACTCAGACCTAGGAGCCACCTTTTGTCACACTTTATTATTACACCTTGTCAGAAACATTCCCTACACTCACTCACACCCTGATGATAGCATTCTTACTACTTCATGTTAATCATGACATCTCTGGGAACGCAGATACCACTTCCCACAACCACCTTCCAACTCCATTTATGCTTTCCTGACATTCCCAAGGATCCTTAGAACATGCTCAGGCTACCCCAGCACTTCCAATTCCATTTTACTTTCCCCCCCATAGCACTTATGTGATATAATACATCTTTAAATTTATTTGATTGCCTATGTCCTTAAGCTAGAATGTATACTCCATGAGGACAGGGATCTTTTTGTTTCTTTTCCTCTTGCTCTTTAGTGTTTAGATTATTAGTTATTGTTGTCTGAATAGCCATGGGCATAAAAACCATGGATCCATCACACATATACTATTGTATAAACTGAATTTTATACTTATAGTTTTGATGCCATTACACATTCTTCTCTATACCATTTTACTGTTTTATTTTTATTAATATTTTGTATTTGAGTATAGTTGACACACATTGTTACATTGTTTTCAGATGTATGACATACTAATTCACCTTCTCTACACGTTATGCTATGCTCACCAAAAGTGTAGTGACTACCTGTCACCATATGGCAGTATTACAACGTCGTTGCTATTCCCTATGCTGTGCCTTTTATCCCCATGATGTATTCATTACAGAACTGGACGCCTGTACTCCCCACTCCCCTTCACCCATTTTGACCATCCCCCCCGCTCCTCTTCTCTTTGGTGACCATCATTTTGCTCTTTGTATTTATAGGTCTGATTCTGCTTTTTCTACACTATTTTAAATGATCAGATACATTACTGTGTATGATTGTACCACTTTAAAAAAAATAAACAACAGTCTATGGCTGGACATTTTTATTATTGTCGGCCCCTGTTTTTTCTCTTTACAGTGCTACAGCAAACATCCTTGAAAAACCCTAAAAGCAGTGTATAAACCTAATTCTAAGGTTTCTCATATGCATGTCACATTTTCATAGATCTTAATACATGCTTCCATCAGAGGTGGGGGTCCCAATTTTAAACAGGATAGTCAGATAGGATCTCCCTGAGTGAATAATAGTTATTTGTTTTTTAAAAAATAATTTATTTTTATTTTATTTTTTTAAAATTTTATTTATTTATTTATTTTTTATTGTTACTAAAAAAATTTTTTTTCCAGTGTTCCAAGATTCATTCCCCATTCCCCACACCCAGTGCTCCACGCTTTAGGTGTCCCCAGTACCCACCACCAGGCTCTCCCATCCCTCCACCCCCCTCCCTCCAAGTCCCTCAGTTTGTTTCTGTGTCCAAAGTCTCTGTTGCTTCGTTTCTCTCCCTGGATTACCCTAGTTCCCATTTACTTTCCTTCTCTCACTGTCCTCCAGGTTACCCCTCATGTACTGCAAGTAAGTGAAACCATGTGATACTTGACTTTCTCTTCTTGGCTTTTTTCACTCAGCATAATCTCTTCCAGTCCAGTCCATGTTGCTACAAAAGTTGGATATTCATCCTTTATTTTTGTAATTTATTTTATAGTGTTCCAAGATTCATTGTTTATGTACCACACCCAGTGCTCCATGCAATATGTGCCCTCCTTAATACCACCAGGCTCACCCATCCCTTCACCCCCTCCTTTCCAAACCCCCAGTTTGTTTCTCAGAGTCTAAAGTCTCTCATGCTTTGTCTCCCTCTCTGATTTACCCCAGTTCACATTTCCTGTCCTTCTCTTAATGTCCTCCATGTTACTCCTTATGCTCCACAAGTAAGTGAAAACACATAGTAATTGACTTTCTCTGGTTGGCTTATTTGAGTGATTAATATTTGAGCAAAGATTTTTAAGAAGTAAGCCATGCATGTATCTGGCGAAAGTGCAAAAATTTAGAGGCAGGAAAATATCTAATGTGTTCAAAGAAGAGCGAGAAGGACAGTGTGGCTAGAGTAGAGGGCATAGTGGAAATTAGATCAAAGAGGCCAGTAGGATTTTTTAGGGTCCTTATAGACCACTGTACAGACTTTGTCTTTTATTCTAAATGAGATGGGGAGCCATTGGAGGGTTTTTAGCAGAGATAAGTCAAGATAAAACTTGACTTGCATTTTAAAAAATTGCTTTGGTAGTTAGTTGTATTGAGAATAGTTTAATACAACAAAGGTAGAAAAAGGGAGATGAAGTAGGAGGATATTGTAATAACCCAGGCCTACCAGGGTGGAGCAGTGGAGGCAGGGAGAATTGGTAAGATTGCTGAAATGTTTTGAAGTAGAACTAGTAAAATTTACCTGTAGATTTAATATGAGACAGCAGAGAAGAATCAAAAGTGATTCCAAAATTTTTGGCTTGAGTAAATTACAGGGTCCTCAGATCGTCATCAGTTTATATGGGAGAAGACTATGGGTGGAGGAGGTTGAACTTTGCATAAAGCTTGGAGTTCAGTTTAGATATGTAACGTTTGAGATATAGATTAGATATCTAAGTGTAGCTGTTGAGTAGACACTGAAGATACGAGATTGTAAGTCAAGGGAAAAGTCCAAACTTGAGATATATATTTGGGAGTTTTTAGATATTTAAAATCCTATCACTGGTATAGGCCACTAAGGAAGTGGGTGTATATAGATGGGAGAAGTCCAGGAGTGAAACTTGGGCACTCAGATTAGGAGATTGGAGAGATGTGGTGGAATCAGTAAAGTAGACTGAAAAGAAGTAGCCAGTGAGGTCAGTGGAAAAAAGATCACGTCTTGGAGGCCAATTTAGGAAATTGTTTCTAAGAAGAGGAAATGATTAACTGACAGGTGATGCTGATAATGTCAAGTAAAATGAGAGCTGAGCTTTGACCTTGTAGAAATATACAAGTCATTGCAGACTTTAGAAAGAGTAGTTTGAGAGGGAAAGCTTTATGAAACTCAGAATTGAGTTGGAGCAGGAGACTGGGATGGAGAGCAATTAGAGAAAGTGAGAACCTTTTCAAGGAGTTTTGTTGTAAATTGGAGAGAAAGAGTAGCAGGGGTTAGGGGACATGAGATCTAGATACTTACTGTTAGTAGGAGAAATAATGGCATAGTTGTATATTGAGAGGACTGACCCAGGAGAGAGATGGAGGGAAGGACAGGGAGAAAGATGGAGGGAGAGGGAGTGGGGAAGGGAAATACTGGAGTGATTTTCTTGAATAGAAGGGAAAATATGAGATCTCATAAATAAGTTTTAGATAAGAGCTGCAGATTTTGTTGTTTTGGATGTTGAGTTTGATGAGTTCTTTATAGTTTTTAGGTACTAACCCTTTATCTGATAAATTATTTGCAGATATCCTCTCCCATTCTATAGGCTGCCTTTTGGCTATGTTGGCTGTTTCCTTTGCTGTGCAAAAGTTTTTTATCCTGATGAAGTCCTAGTAGTTCATTAAAATTTTTTTAAAATTTTCTAATAATTTATTTTATTGTATTTTTTCAGTATTCCAAGATTCATTGTTTATGCACCAAACCCAGTGCTGTTCATTTTTGCTTTTGTTTCCTTTGCCTTTGGAGATATGTCTAGCAAGAAATTGCTGTGGCTCAGGTCAAAGTGGTTGCTGCCTGTGTTCCCCTCTAGGATTTTGATAGATTCCTGTCTCATATTGAGGTCTTTCATCAATTTTGAATTTATTTTTGTGTATGGTATAAGAAAGTGGTCCCGTTTTATCTTATGCGTGTTGCTGTCTGGTTTTACCAACACCATCTGTGGAAGAGACAGTTTTTTCCATTGGATATTCCTTCCTGCTTTGTTGAAGATTTAGTTGACTGTAGAGTTGAGGATTGATTTCTGGGTTCTCTGATGTGTTCTAATGATCTGTGTGTTTGTTTTTGTGCCAGTACCATACTGTTTTGATGATTATACTTTGTAATACAGGATGGAGTCCAGAATGGTGATGCCTCCAGCTTTGGTTTTCTTTCTCAACATTACTTTTGCTAGTCAGAGTGATTTCTGGTTCCACACAAATTTTAGGATTACTTGTTCCAGTTCTGTGAAAAAATGCTGATGCACGGATAAAGAAGATTTGCGTGCGTGCGCGCGCACACACACACACACACACACACACACACAGAGGAATATTACTTAGCCATCAAAAAGAATGAAATCTTGCCATTTGCAATGATGTGGATGGAACTAGAGGGTTTATGCTAAGCAAAATAAGCCAGTCAGGCAAAGACAAATACCATATGATTTTACTTATATGTGGAATTTAAGAAGCAAAACAAATGAACATAGGGGAAGGGAAGGAAAAATAAAATAAGATAAAAACAGAGAAGGAAGCAAACCATAAGAAACTCTTAATTCTAGGAAACAGACAATGTTGCTGGAGGGGAGGTGGATTGGGGGTTGGGCTAACTGGGTGATGAGCATTAAGGAAGGCACTTGATGTTGTGAACACTGGGTGTTTTTTAAAGATTTTTAAAAAATTTTTATTGTTACTTAAATTTTTTCCCAGTGTTTCAAGATTCATTCCCCATTCCCCACACCCAGTGCTCTATGCAATAGGTGCCCTCAGTACCCACCACCAGGCTCTCCCATCCCCTTACCCCCTCCCTCCAAGTCCCTCAGTTTGTCTCTGTGTCCAAAGTCTCTCTTGTTTCATTTCTCTCCCTGAATTATGCAATTGATGAATCACTAAATTTTATGCCTGAAACTAATAATACAGTATATGTTACCTGAATTGAATTTAAATAAATTAAAAAAAATCTTACAGCAAGGGACCACTTTATTAGGAACAAAACATCAGTAATGTCCTCAGAAAGGAAGTTACAGAAAGTTTTTTAAGGGCTAACTCTTAGGTTTATAAATTGGGTGATCTTTTGAAAACGGGCCATGAATAGGCACTGGGTTAATGCGCAGGTGCAGTCATATTTAATTGGCTTGGGACCACAGAGTGGGCAATCAGTGTTTTTTTATTCTCTTTCTGTCTGAATTCTGAAACTTTTGGGTCCTCTTTTCAGAGTAGATTATAGTTTGCCTGTGCTTATTTTTCAGAATGACAATTTTCTGATATGTAGAATTGTGAACTTAATTTTCTGTTTTGGTTATCCTCTGTCTGAGACTAAGGACGACTAATTTTGATGTTGATCAGTCCAGAGCTACACTGTTGTTTGAGTTCTTTTATTTGTATCAGTCATAATTTCTATTAAACAAGTGCTATTTTTCTCTTGTTGCGTCTACTGAATAGTTGTTTGTTGGATCATTTGATGAGACAGCAGCTACATGTCAGCATTTAGGATAGATCTCACACATTTGAACACAGCACAATTTGTAAGGTACTTTTTTTTTAAAAAAGATTTTTATTTATTTATTTGACAGAGAGAAACACAGAGAGGGAACACAAGCAGGGGGAGTGAGAGAGGGAGAAGAAGGCTTCCTGCTGAGCAGGGAGCTGGATGCGGGGCTCGATCCCGGGACTCTGGAATCATGACCCGAGCCGAAGTCAGACAATGACTGAGCCACCCAGGTACCCCTGTAAGGTACTTCTAAGTCTGGAGCAAAGCAACTAAATTAAAACTAGAGAGCAGATCCCATTCCTAATCTGAATGCCCACAGAATGAGATATGGGTATAGCAACCCAATTACCTGACCTTCTGATTTTTTTAAAAAGATTTTATTTATTTGAGAGAGAGAGAGTGAGCAAGTGAGCACAATTAGGGGGAGGGGCAGAGGGAGAGAGAGAAGTAGACTCCCTGCTGAGTGGGGAACCCACCACTGTGCTTGATCCTCGGACCCTGAGATCATGACCTAAGCCAAAGATAGTCACTTAACTGATGGAACCACCCAGGTGCCCGAGATTTCTTTGCATTTCTTATATTAATATTAAAGATACTGAATAGTTTGTAGAGATACAAGTTCAAATTCTTTCCTTAAAATGCCGCATGTTCTGCCTTGAGAGGCATATTTGTGCAATACTGTTTCAATTATCAAGCTGTAAAATACATTTTATTATTTGGTAGGACAGGGCAAGCCATCCTGCTACTCATTTTTCTTCATTACTAAGTTTTTGGTAATGCTATGATATTAAAATTTCCTATTTAAGAACATGGTATTAATAGCCATTTTCTCCCTGTCTCCTCACAGGTCAGAAAGAGGGCTGGAGAGGGTTGCCAAGCTCTCAAGGCCTCTTTTAATCTTATTAATGAAGGCTCCACCCTCATGACCTAATGACCTCCCAAAGGCCCCACCTCCTAATACTGTTACATTGGTGTTTTGTGCTGGTCTTAGCTTATAGAAAGTGATGCTATCAAATCACTGGGGGCACTCACCTGGGCCCAGACTACTTGTGGCTGCCCTTACGCATGTTTTCCCAGTAGAAATAATGTTGTGGCTAGGCGGTCCCTCTCGGGGAACTTTGAAAAGACAAGGTTTATGATTCACAGGTTCTACAGGGTATGCCCAACGGCCATGCAGTGAGGTCTTTGCTAGAGACAGAGAGAAATCTCAGACCTGAGGTTCTGCCTTTGTTAGGGTCAAGGGTGGGTTGCCTAGGGATTGGGGGTTTACTCTTTAGTTGTGAACTTAAAACATGAGAGCTGGAATTACAACTCAGGGAAAGAAAAGCAAGGTCACTCAAGTGATCAGCCATTTAGGTCACTAGGGGCTTTCTAAAAAGGAAACCTCATGGTGGGGTGGCCTGCCTCAATATCTAGTTGCATAGGTGGCCATGTGTTTATTTGAGATGGATGGCTCTGAAATGGATGGCTCAGCAATCACAAGTTTGATAGCAATCATTTACATTTTAATCAAAAAAAGCTAATTACCAGGTACTTACGGAACAATTGGAAGTTAACTTTTCAACATAGGAATTTTGGGAGAACACAGACTTTCAGCCCTTAACAAATTAATATACAAACTGTGCATATGTAATATGTACAGTCTGATGAGTTTGGATGTATGCAAACTCCTGTGATAGTGTCACAGTCAAGGTAACAGACATATCTAACAGCTCCCAAAGTTTTCTTGCAACCCTTTATTTTTATTTCTTTTTTCTTTTGTGCTAAGAACAGTTCACATTAGATCAACCGTCTTAACAAATTTTCACGTGCATAATACTGTATGATTAGCTTCAGGTACCCTCTTATACAGCAGACCTCCAGAACTTACTCATCTGGCATAGTTGGAACTTGATACCCACCATGATCAGCCTCTAGCAATCACGGTCATATTCTGTGCTTCTATGAGCTTGACTATCTTAGTCATATAGTCTTATTTAATCATTTAGTCATATAAGTCTATTGTGCAGTATTTGTTTTTCCATGACTAGCTTATCTCCCTTAGCATAATGTCCTTCAGTTCCAACCATGTTGTCGTTAATGGCAGGATCTCCTTTTTAAATGTTGAATAATATTCCACAGTATGTGTCTACCATATTTAATCAGTAAAATCTGTTGGGATTTCTAATCAAGAGAGTATACAGTTCTGTCTTCTGCATAGTGATTGTTTTATTGCAACATGATGCTTCATGTTTTCATGCTTTTTCTCCATCTTTCTTTTTTCTTGTCAGTTCTATTTGCATTGGCTAAAATTTTCAGGGCAGTGTTGTTTATCAAGATGATAAAAGTCATCCTTATATCTTATGTTTAATGTTTCACAGTTGGGATGAGCACAGTCAGAAAGTGGTATAACTGGGTATCAGCCCCCTGTATGAATCTACAACCTATACTCTCTCCCTTTTATTATAATAACTTGCTGTTAGGGAGTAGAGATGGTACTCATTCATTCATTCATTCATTCATTTGTTTATAAATATTTTATTTGTTTTAGAGAAAGAAAGAGTGCATAAGCAGGGAGGGGCAGAGGGAGAGGAAGAGAGAATCTCAAGCTGACTCTGTGCTGAGTGGGGAGCCCAATGCAGGCCTCGATCTCCCAACCCTGAGACTATGACTAGAGCCAAAATCAAAAGTTGGAGGCTTAACTGATTGAGCCACCCAGGCACCCCTTATTTATGTATGTACTTTTTATTAAAATGATCCCACCACCCTCCCCCCCAGCTTGTGCATATGCTCATTCTTTCAAAATAAAAATGAAATAAGATAAAATGATCCTAATCCTTTTAGAGACAGGTACTAATAAAACTTTACATTTCAATTCAAGCATACCTATTTCTTTTTTAAGTTACAGAATGAATGTGTAATGGCCAGTGAGTTTTATGACCTGCATTGTGGCTATAAGATAAACATTACTGATTTTTCTCTCTACAGCTTCTTTTAATAACATTGTTCTTATAATATTATAAGTAACATATGCAACATTATAATCTGATGTTCTTATTCCTTCCTATTTCAGTGCTGCATAATTACCACAAAACTTAGTGATTTAAAAGAATAATTGATTATTCTTGACCACACCCAGCTGTGTGGTTTGTGCTCAGAGACACTCAGGCAGCTACAGTCAGATGTGAGCCTCCCTGGACCAGATGGCTCACCCATCCTGTTGACTGGTGATGCTGGCTGTTGTCTGGGAGCTCAGCTGGAGAGCCTACATTGACTTCTCCATGTGGCTTGGGCTTCTCCTAGTATGTTAACTGTGTCTGAAGTGGCAAAAGGTGGATACAGCCAGGCCAGTTAAGTGCTAGGCACAGAATTGGCATGGTATCCCTTTTGCAGTATTTTATTGATCAGAAGAGTCACAGGGCCCATCCAGTTTCAAAGCATGAGAAGTTTTCAATCAGAGGCAATTTTGCTTTCCAGGGGGACATTTGGCAATGTGCAGAAACATTTTGATTGCGTTATGTGCTATTGGCATGTCAGAGTAGAAGCTAATGATGCTGGTAAACAACCCACCGTGTACAGGACAGCCCCCACAACAAGAATTGTCTTACCCAAAATGTTAGTAATATCAAGGCTGAGAAACCCTGATGACAGAGACCCCCCCCCCTTGTTGGGGGAGTGGCAGGATCACATTGCAGTAGAGTTTGTGGGATGGGAGATATTGTGGCTATCATTGGAAAATACAATTTACCATACTCCCCTTCCTCTCTCTTATGTTTTCTATCCTCTTTATGTTTAACTGTTTTGCCTTGGTTTCCCTAAGTATTCATTTAAAGTTTTACAGTGAGTTTCTACTAATTGATATTGACTGATATTGGGAAATTCTTATTTGATTCAGAAGTATCCTGTATACTGCACAGCCCTGGGCTGATGCAAACGCTCTAATAAAAACCATTACATTGGTCTTGTGGTTCAAGAGTGATTTCTGAAGAAAATCACTCCAGAAATACATGTTTATGTTCAGTTAAGTTTTTGGCCTTCCCAGGTTTCTGTTTGGTTTTTGTACCAGCTCTCTCTGGAACTAAAAATGTATCCTGGCTTTTTACTTGAGAACTTTTATTTTCTCTTTTTGAATCTTGTCTTGCTTGCACCAGTCCTGCGGACTAGAACCTGTGCCTGAATCTCTGACTTTATGAGTAGATCTTTCCTCAAACCACCAAATCCTGATAGATATTAGTTGGATAGAGCCAAGAGGCCTTTCCACCACATTTCCTTGATATCACATTCCCTTTGTTTCATGGGAATTCCCCTTTTCCTAGTCTATTACAATATTTCCTTATGCCTTATTTTGGAACCTTTCATGATTGTCTATTACGTCCCACTTGTCTGGGTAGTTTCCAGGCTGATGCTCTAATCTCACTCTTCATGTCAGTGTTTGACCCTCTGGATTACTCTTACGGGTGATTTTATCTGCTCAGTACTTTCCAACTCACAAAAAAGTTAAATTATCATTTATTTGAAATTTTATTTTTGATACTCTAGTATTACTCAGATTTATTGCCATATT
Source organism: Spilogale gracilis (assembly GCA_004023965.1). Classification (NCBI taxonomy): domain Eukaryota; kingdom Metazoa; phylum Chordata; class Mammalia; order Carnivora; family Mephitidae; genus Spilogale; species Spilogale gracilis. Next base: position 109,918 of record PITA01004408.1, read on the forward strand.
TTCAACAAAGTTCTGAAAATGTCTGCTTTCGAGACTTATAATAATTATCTTAATCAAGAATATTTTCTCATCTTCTTTCACTGCCAGTTAACATAGATGTTTTTGGAGGGTGCCTGGGTGCTCAGTCATTAGGAGTCTGCTTTTGGCTCAGGTCATGATCCCAGGGTCCTAGGATCAAGCCCTGCATCAAGCCCCTCATCAGGCTCCCTGCTCAGTAGGAAGCCTGCTTCTCCCTCTCCCACTACCCCTGCTTGTATCCCATCACTGTCTCTCTCTCTGACAAATGAATAAAATCTTAAAACATAAAACATAGATTTTTTTTTGGCTTTAATACTTGGAGAATGAGCATCCTGTTCTTAGTTCTTCACTGATTTTGTTCCACTGTGGAAAAGGAGTATGGAACAATAATTAATATGTCTCATTAGCCACTTGGGTCTATTCTGTCCACCCATTAAGTGTGAGATAATAATGGGTATTTGTATTTATTCCATATTCTCTGACTTTTTTCCTTTCTAGACATAGTTCCTCCTTCTTTCTGTCATTTATTTTTTAATTTTATTATTTTTTAAAGATTTTATTTATTTATTTGACACAGAGAGAGATCATAAGTAGGCAGAGAGGCAGGCAGAGAGAGCAGAGGAAATAGGCTCCCCACTGAGCAGAGATCCCTGACATGGGCCTTGATCCCAGGACCCTGAGATCGTGACCTGAGCCAAAGGCAGAGGCTTTAATCCACTGAGCCACCCAGGTGCTCTCTTTCTGTCATTTAGATACCATCTGGGTCAGTTGTATGTGAATAATATTTTTGTTAATTATTAACTATAAATGCTACTTTAATAGTGCATAATTTATAAAAATAAACCAGCCACATTTTCAAAAAAGTATTCTATTAAAATGATAAAGTTTTTTATCAAGTATTAACCAACAATACTGTATTTTAAGCATTCAATATTATTTTTTCCCTGAAAACTATAAACACCAAAAAAGGGCAAATATGCTAGAGTTTTCTTTTCTGATCTTTTCTGGGTAGTGTTCTTGACTTTGCTACAAAAGAAGCACAGAGAGGACATTTAGTGGCTATGGGGGGTAATAAGACGGTGTAGGAAGCTGCATGATGTCTATTTTGTAAACACAAAAATATATATTTTTTCTTACTAGTTGTCTCTTTATCTGCACTTTCTTTTATTTTTTGGAAGAAACCATCTTCACATTTCTTCACTCAATCTAATTGGTCACTTAACTGAGTCATGTGTGTATGGACTGGTCCTTTCTGTTTTTTGTTTGGCATTGCTGGGGAAGGTGAATATAAAATCTGATGGAATGTGGACTAATACACCGAAACTATACCACTTGCCCCCCAACCAAGATTATTCTGTATTTGACATTAAATATTTTTAAAATAGTATCTTTAGAAACCTTTGGAAGTTTACTCAAACAAATGCATAAATGCTTTTCAAAAGCTTTTCTGCATTGGCTATTCTTTTTCACTGGAGCATTCACTTCAGCCAAGAATGTGATGTGCCACTGATTAGGGTGGGTCTAAGTCAGAACATAGTTGATGTCTGCAGTTTCCTTTTTATATAATATGCATGTGCAGTAGAATATTCTAAACAGGAGGAGCGTGATAGATACTCATCTAAAAATCTTAAAGATTTAATGATTATTTCTGCAATTTGTTCCTAGATTTTATAATGAGTATTTAAAAAATTCATGTCAGAGTTAATACCAGTCTACAAGTTAAATTCTTGCACAAAAATTGATGTCCACAAGGTAATTCTGTAACATGTGGTTAATAGTCCTTCTGAATTGGAAATATTTTCACTCTTGGTAATAATTTTCTTTTGAAATGTATAACTGATAGAAATTTCTATATTCTGAAGATGAATAAATTATACCTAAATCTCTGTCAGAAGCATTAGTGGCTAAAATGAAGCAGGTTAAAAATCTGTTTTCCTTGATTATAATTTAAATACATTGTTTTGAGGAATAAAATATTGTTTATTATAATAACAATAATAGCACATCTAAGCTGATGTGGTATTAATTCTAAAGTTGTTCTTAGCCCCAACTTTATGTTGCAGGCATTCATCTATAGATTTCTTAAATTTATCTCTGCTAAATATTATTGGCTCATTGATGAATATGAAATGGAGGGTGCCTGGGTGCTCAGTCATTAGGAGTCTGCTTTTGGCTCAGGAGAGCTTTTGGCTCTCCTTTGTAAAAGGAGAGTGAATTTCTTAATCCAAAATACAACTATTTGGTTTTGTTTTTTAATTTTTTAAAGATTTTATTTATTTGAGGGGCGCCTGGGTGGCTCAGTTGGTTAAGCGACAGCCTTTGGCTCAGGTCATGATCCTGGAGTCCCGGAATCGAGTCCCACATTGGGCTCCCTGCTCAGCGGGAAGCCTGCTTCTCCCTCTCTCACTCCCCCTGCTTGTGTTCCCTCTCTGACTGTGTTTCTCTCTGTCAAATAAATAAATCTTTTTTTTAAAAGATTTTATTTTTCTTTAAAAAAATGTATTTATTTAAGAGAGAGAGAGAGAGAGCACACATGTGCGAGTGGGTGGAGGGGCAGAGAGATGGAGAGACTCTCAAGCGGATTCCCCCCTGAGCACAGAGTTTGCTGTGGGGCTCAATATCATGACCCCTGAGATCAGGACCTGAACTGAAATATAGAGTTGGAGGCTTAACTGACAAAACCACTCAGGTGCCTCAACTATTTGGTTTTATTTTATTTTATCTTATTTTATTTTTTTAAAGATTTTATTTATTTATTTGACAGAGAGAAACACAGCCAGAGAGGGAACACCAGCAGGGGGAGTGAGAGAGGGAGAAGCAGGCTTCCTGCTGAGCAGGGAGCCTGATGTGGGGGTCGATCCCGGGTCTCCGGGATCATGACCTGAGCTGAAGGCAGTCGCTTAACCAACTGAGCCACTCAGGCGCCCCAACTATTTGGTTTTAAAATGTTTTTGCTTTCATTCCTCATTCAAAGCCAAAATACCTAAGTTGAAATGATATTGCCAATCACCTATTGATGTCATAGTTCAGTCATTCTAATTATACCTATATTGGGCTTAAATATATCATTTTCTGGAATATAGAGCTAGGATATTATGAAGTGGTTTCCAGAGAAGCCTTAAATTTAAATAGGAATTGTGAAGACTCACTATATACAGACCTCAAAGAATTTCTCAGTAGGAGCTATAATTAGAGATTATGTGAGAAGCCATCAACTTCTTATGTTATCTAAGTAGGGGATTTTTGCCATATTTGAGGAAAGAAGGAAGTTTAAGTGTCTAGGAAACATCTGTGTATTTAGAAATGTAGTTATAGAAAAACATAAAGGAAATGACACAGTCTTTGGAGTCAATTGGACAAGGTTTGTATCCCTAATCTGCTTTTTATTAACTTTACGGTCTTGCACAAGTTACTAGATATCTTTTTCCCCCAGAAACCTGAAGTAACTGAAGAATATAGCTTGAGAAGAAGAGGTTTAAGGAAAAAACGAGAATTGGGTGACCCTCACTGGGTCCTGTTTAAAACTGTATTCTGATTTTGGAGTAAACCTGCCTCTCTATCCAAGGCAGAATGCAAACTAAAGCCTTACTTGGCACTCAGGGAGGTCTTGGTGGTTCATAGTCTTGATAGTTCAGCCCCAGAACCATGATACTGCTGGTCAGTGGGCCTGGGAAACTCACTGTAATTAATGGGATTGAAAAAAGTTGGTAGAAAAAAAACAATACAGAGGAGTTGATTGTATGGTGATTAATATGATTTGTCTTTGTCTAAGTCATAGTAAGTGGGGGGGAGAGGAAATACTTTGGGATAATGTTGCCTTTGCCTTCAACACGAGGGATATTTTATTTTGTTTTATTTTATTTCATTTCATTTTACTATTTATCTAACTTTATTTTATGAGAAAGAGAGAGTGAACAGTGGTGGGGAGGGGCAGAGGGAGAGGGAGAAGAGAGAGAATCTCAAGCAGGCTCTATGCCCAGTGGAGCCCAACTTGGGACTCTATCGCATGACCCTGAGATCATGACCCAAACTGAAATCAAGAATCATACGCAAGTCAATTGAGCCACCCAGGTGCCCCTTGAGGAATTTTATTTTAATGGATCTAACTTTGTGAAGTTTGGGTTTTGACCAGGTTGCCAACTTAAAAGACAGAGGGCATTAGGCTTTTCTTTACATTTTCTTCTGACATTCCTTTTACTCATACTTGCATTTCACAGGGTCAAGTGCAGAAGATGTATTTAGAAATATTTTGGGATTAGGGTGGTTAGGAGGTCTCAAGGAGGTTTGAATGCCATTCTGAGGAGTTTAGAGTTTATTTTCAGGGCAATTGACAACCACTGAAGGTTTTTATGTCCTATTATAAAAAGCAGTTCTTTTAGGAAATGGGTTTTGAAAGTTGAGTTACTTTTCTATGGCTTCTGTCATAAATTACCATAAATACCTTAAACAGACACAAATTTATTAGGTTAATAGTACTGTACGTTCAAAGTTTAACAAATTTCAATGGGCTAAAATGAAGGTGTTGCCCAGGTTGTGTTTCTTACTGGGGAGAATCCATCTCCTTTCACATTTTGGTTGTTGTCAGAATTCCGTTCCTTGCAATGTAGCAGTAAAGTTCCCATTTCTTAGCTGGTTGGAAGCTGAGTTTCATTCTCAGTTTCTAGAGACTGCTCACATTTCTTGCCTTATAGTCCCTTTCTTCCATCTTCAAAACCTTCAATGGCCAGTCAGATCCTTCTCATGCTTTGAGTCTCTACTACCTTTTCTGTTGTCACATCTCTCCGGCCAAGTACTATCTTTCTCTTCTACTTTTAAGGGCCCAGATGATTACGTTGGTCCCACCCACATAATCCAAAGTAATTTCCCCATCCCAAAGTGCATAAACATAAATCACAGCCTCAAAGCTGCCTTTTTGACATACAAGAACATATTTATGGGTTCTGGGGACTAGGGTGTAGATATTTTTAGGGAACCATTATTCTGCCTAACACAGAAGTCTCTAAACTATAGATTGTATTTTAAACTTAGGAAATAGAAAATATTGTCCAGGGATAGTGTGTGGTTCCTTCCTCATTTTATATCTGCTTGGAGATTGCCTTACCCATCCTTGTCCTGTATTCCCCAATGTCTTGAATATCCGTAATTTCTCTGTCATTTCCAGATTTGAGATACCTGGAGTTCTTAGTTCTCAAGTTCTTTTTATTTTTTATTTATTTTTTATTTTATTTATTTTTTACCTAGGTGACTCAGTTGGTTGAGTATGTGATTTTTTTTTAAATTGACATATAATGTATTATTTGTTTCAGGGGTACAGGTCTGTGAGTCATCAGTCTTACACAATACACAGAGCTCACGACAACACATACCCTCCCCAATGCCCATCACCCAACCACTCCATTCCTTCCACTCTCCTCCACTCCAGCAACTCTCAGTTTGTGTCCTGAGATTTAGAGTCTCCTATGGTTTGTCTCCCTCTCTGGTTTCTTCTTGTTTCAGTTCTCAAGTTTTTTTTTACCAAAGTTCTCAACCAGAGAGTACCCACTTTTTGATTTTGTTAATCACATGGTGTGTGGCTAAGCTCAATTTTTGCCCTTCCTTCACCTCCTCTCGGGCATATCTGCCCCTGGAATCTTCTACTACCCTGAGGTTATACTCTCTTTGGATCTAGATGAGTTTTTGACCTTGTTCTGAAGCTGCAAGGCTTCCTGTTGGACTTGATTTATGGTGGCTGGCCCTGTTCTGATGTTCCACTTTTTCTTTTTTTTTTTAGAGATTTTATTTATTTGACAGAGAGAAACACAGCCAGAGAGGGAACACAAGCAGGGGGAGTGACAGAGGGAGAAGCAAGCCTCCCGCCAAGCAGGGAGCCCGATGTGGGACTCCATCCCGGGTCTCCAGGATCATGACCTGAGCTAAGCAGTCGCTCAACCAACTGAGCCACCCAGGTGCCCCTGATGTTCCACTTTTTACTTCTTACTTATTTACTAGCTATCTACCTGTAGCATGCTGCAGTCAGTGCAGCAGTGAGAGAAAGCATGGCCATTCTTAGGAGAGATTATTCTAGTACCCACAATCTTAGCCACAGGTGAAAACTTCAGACTCTTTGAATAAGAGAAGTAGCAGGAAAATAGAAGCCCAAATCTGTTGTGATGATGCCATGGACTCCCCCCCCCATATTTTGAGGCTTAGAGCATGGGATTCAGAATCTGAATTTGGGGGTTCCATTCCAGTTTCTGATGTCTATAAGCTTTAGATAATGTTGAGTACTCTTTTTATTCTCAACTTTTTCATTTGTAAGGTGGGGATGAAAGATAACCTCAAGGGCTTGTTATGAGCATTAAATGAGATAATGGAGGTAACCCTAGTACAGTGTGATAAACGCTCATTTCATGTTTTGTTCTTGGTTCTTCACATTGTGGTGGGATATGGGCAGAGGCACAACCAAGAAAACATAGGCTAATGCTGTGATGCATTTCCACTTGGAAATTTTATTTTGAGTTTGGGATAAGTAGTGGCTTGTAGAGTCAATGACAAAGCCAGCGGGATGCAGAGGGAGTAGTAGGGTGTCATTTTTCTTTAGTGACGCTCTCAATCCAGGATATATATTTGTGAACATTGGTGTAGATTCCAACATCTCCTCCCATGAAGTGTCCCACCTCGATCCCCTGGAGCTTATTTTTGCAGATCACGGTAGCAACGGCCACCTCCTACCAGAGATTGTGCAGAGAGAGGGAGACAGAGAGATGATCAGATCTTGTCACAGGAGCCCTCTTGCCCCCAACATGGATGAGCTCTGCTCAGGAATAGAATGCTGGGTCATGAAAACAGTACCAGATCAGGAGACAGGAAGTTGGATTCATTTATCTAGCTTTGGATCTAGATGAGTTCTAGCCTTGTTTCATCTTGAGAAAGTCAGAGAAAAACCTCTTTAGAACTCACAGTAAAATAAGTCAAAATCCATTTTTATTTGGACTAGTGAAACCAATTTCTGTCATGAAGTTTGAATTTTTAATCCCAGTTTGACCTGCAGCTATGAGAATAAATAATAAATCTAGCAAAGGGGAGGTGCTGCATGACATGCTTTAATGAATAAGGACGTCTGTAAGAAGGGCCCATTTCTGAAGGAACAATGGGGGCTTTGCAGCAGCCTTACCAGATTCTCACAAAATTGTGAGAGGATGAGGGTGTTCTAATTTTTTTTTATGTCATGAATGGTTAACTAGACATACACAAGCAAATAAAAACTGAGTATAGGTAAAAATATTACCCCAAAAATTCGGCTGAAGACTTTCACAAATTTAATACATAAGGAATTCCGGTGGTTTTTTCCTTGTTCGGTTTTCTGGCACTCTTTACCAGACATCACTGGGGCCTCCAGGTTCTGCCTTAAATCAGGGTGTCTCCCTAGGGAAGACAGGGTAGAAGAAGCCTTCCTGTTCGCCATTATTAGGTAGCCCCTCCAACCACTGCCCTCTATATCCATTCGTGTTTTGTGTATATGTCTGAAGAAAAAAGGAATGAGTAAAGGGAATGATCTCATCATGGTTATGAGAATTAATCTGGAGGTTTGAAAATAGGCTTTATGTCTCTTTAAGAAACAGAGTTTCCTTTCTAGTCTGTGTCCAATCTTGGAGGAATAAGAGGTAACCTGACTCAGGATCTATGAGGTTCCTCTACATACGGAATGAGCCATATGCAATGGAGGAGCCCTGCCCCTTCAGTGGGAATCATGCATCTGACAGGAATTATGTGGCCTCTTTGCAGAGTCAGATGGCCTGGTGGCTCCCAACACCAGAAGCCTCAAGGAGGTGGTGGTGTGTCACCAACCTGGGAAGGGAGGAGCTTTGGACTCTGGGGTGGGTCTCTTTTTGCTAGACCACTCGTGGTCTCTGCCCATTCTCCTCTCTTCTTTCTCAGCTGTGTGGACATGGTGCTCCTCTTCTGGGGTAACTGATGACTCTGATTTGTTGTGGGGTACACTCACCATTGTTGTCTTGGCTCCAGTCCAAACCTGAGAGCAGACAGACGGTGCCTGGCCGGACATCGCTGGTGGCAAGGGGAAGGGGCTGGACTTTGTTATTAAGTCTGGCAGGTTTCTCCAGCTTAATAAGCATGAGGTCGTCCTGGGGGTTGCTATGACTAAAGTTCCAGTAGCGGATAATCTGGATGGGGTTAATTGCCTGCTCTGTGCCATCTCTGACTCTGATCCTGAAGTTTCCCAGCATCACTTTCAGGTTTCTGGAGGGGGAAGGGGTTGGAAGTAATCCCTGTCACCATCACCATAATCATCATGATCACTGTCATTATCATCGTTGTCGTCGTCAGAGGTGATATTGAATGTTATAGCATGTCAGGTACTGTGCCAGTTGCTTTATCTGGAGTCTGGATTACCTCATTTACTACTCACCACAAAAATATGAAGTGGATTCTGGTTTTAATCCATTTTACAGGTGAAGTAATGGAGGCATATAGTAGTAATTCACCTACAGTCACACAGTGAAGGGGGAGCCTTTAATCACTGTGTTTTCCTGTGGTATCCTTAAGGGAGTAGAGAGGACAGTTGTGTGTGGCAGAGAAATATTACTTTCCCTGCACTCCAGCTCCAGCCTATCCAACTGAGCACTTGCATTCTGGTGAATGTCAGAGAGTGGGGTGAGTTGAGTATTGGAGCTCTGTTTGCTTCATCACATCCACTCACAACCCTACTTCATCCTGTTCTCTACCTTTGGAAAGTGATGTATGCAGATTAAATCAATGGATTCTCTTGTCCTCTGGTCTCTGGTTAGGTTTTGGTTGATAACAAGTGGCAGGCAGTATTGGGAGGGAGAATGAGGTTGTAGTATTTATCCTCCCAGCTCCCTTCTCACAGGGCTGTCACACTGTGCTTCCTATCAAGCTATCCCTCCACACATACATTGCTCCCTCCCTCCCTTCATCTCTTTCTCTCTCTCCTCCCCACACTTCCCCACTGCCCTTCCTGTACCATTCTCTCCTCTTCCCCACCTTAGGCCTAGGGGTGGTAACTTTCCAATGCTAATCCTAGGGGGCACTGAACTATTCTTAATTTGTCTAATTTGAGTGCACCCTCAGTTACCCTCTGGTCCCTTAACTCATAAGACACATTCATATTGTCAGTAAAAAACTTGAGAAAACCGAGGAGACATGATCTGTGTGTGGGTTTCCTCGCTACTGACAGTTCGAGCTGGGTGATTCTTGTGGGTGCTGGCCTGCACACTGTAGGATGGTCAGTAGCCTCCTTGCCATGGGCTCTGTTTGCCAAATAGGTGCCAAGAACACAGCACCACCTCAGTGCATTGTGACAAACTGAAAATATCTTCAGACTTTGCCAAATGTACCTTGGAAGGGAAAGTTGCTTCCCTTTGAGCACCACGGAGGTAGAATGAGTCATAGCTGCACCAGGGGGTGGGGAGGGGAGGGTTCCCAGCACTCACGGTAAGTAGCAGTGAGCTGGGGCTAACACCCAGTTGTCTTTGATGAGGACACCCACGCAGGGGTTGAAGTGAGACTTGAGGTATACCAGGTAGGGAGCATGGTCTTCTTGCTGCGCAGATGAGTGAGCAGAGAAAACTGTCCCTGGGAAAATAATCAGTTTTCTTAATATATAGAACATTCTTAATAGGTAAGACATGTCTTAAGGCAAGATAATCAGTTTCCTAGTTGGAAAGGAATATGAGCAATTTTAAAGAAATAATGAATTGGCCAGGAAATGTAAAAATGGCCCTCTTTTTCCAATAAGAATGGCATACCATTTTATCTAAAATTTATAGTAATTTTTGGTTTAATGTTGATACTATTAAAATCTAAGACAGTACAATGAAAGAGACTCTCACTGAATGTGGGGACATGAATTGATTCTGTCTGTTTGAAAAACATTTAGAAATAGGCCTCAAGAGTGTAAATAGTGCATCACCTATGATCTAATAATTCCAACTCCAAGAACACACTCTAAAGAAATATTCAAGTATAGACAAAGATTATGACTGTGTGCTCATTTTAGCACTATTTATAATAGGTAAACATTGGAAATATAAATGTCCAGTACAGTAATGTGGGACACTGAAATGAAAAAGTACATCAACATATGGAACATCATATATATTAAAATTGTATTTATAAAGAATATTAAACAACAAAGGAAATATTGATAAACTTTCATTAAGTTAATAATCACAATAAACATGTACATCAACCCAGTAATCCAATTGTTTGAGAACAAGCAAAGAAAAGAAAAACATGTTTTTCTTGGGTGAGAGAGGGAGAAGAAGGCTTCTGTGCCTCTCTTGGGTCTTTCATGGAAGGAAATGTATGTATTTATTTATTTCTATATTTTAAAGATTTTATTTATTTATTTGACAGAGAGAAACACAGCCAGAGAGGGAACATAAGCAGGGGGAGTGAGAGAGGGAGAAGAAGGCTTCCTGCCGAGCAGGGAGCCTAATGCCGGGCTCCATTCTGGGACTTCAGGCCCATGACCTGAGCCGAAGGTCATGCTGACTGAGCCACCCAGGCACCCCAACAGTGTTTCTTTTTTTCTACTTTTTAATATTTCCAAATTTTTAGTATGAACGTGTAATTAAAAAAATGAATTATTAAAAAAAACACTTGAGAAGATAGGGAGGAAGGCTGCTTGTAGTATGGGAAATAAAGTAGTGTTCTTGTCTCAGCTGTCCTTGGTTCTTTCATAATCCTTCCCAAGCCTTGGCCTGTACTGCCTCACAGGCTTTTATGATCACACAGAAATCCCAAGGGGGAAAAAATGGCGTATTAATAAGGGCAAGGGGCACTCAGTTCTGGTTCTAAGTGCTTTACATGGATTTAGTTAACATTTTCACAACATATCTATAATATAGGTAGTAATATCCCCATTTGACAAAACCAACTGGAGCACAGATGATTTAAGTAATTTGCCCAAGCCCACACAGCTGATAGTGATGAAACACAGGCAGTTAGGAAGTGGTGGGAAATGCCTCACCAGCAAATTCTGCCATTAGAAGGACTTCTTGGAAGCCAGGGAGTGCAGGAGGTAGGGCCCTTGCATTTGATCTGGTTTCTGCCTTCTTCATTCCCTGCATTCTGAGTCTCTTAGCTTTTGAAACGGGGGAGGGGATATCAGACTTCAAAATGAGTTCTCTGTCCTGGTGACTACACTGGCCCCTACTCTGTGGGTGATCGCTGAGAACACTCATTGCTGAGCATTCTCTGAGGCAAGTGAGCACCATCGCCCGCTTTGCGTTTTAGCACTGGTAGTGCTAGTGGGCTCACCCTCCTGCCAGCCTTTGGGTGGGGTCTAGGAGGGGAGATACCCATGAACTGGAGAAAACCAGTTCTGCCCATGACTGTTTTTCTCATCTTCTTTTGTACCCTCCACAAACTCCCATCTGCCTTACTCCAGCCTACATTAACCTGTGCCTTATAGGAGGGAGTAGAAGGTCATGGATACATACCAGCAAGGACACCCAAATAGAAGATAAATTTCATAGCAGTCCAGATCTTTCCCTGTGAGATGCAGAAGATCAGCAGAGTATGAAACTCTCAGGACAGTGTTGTCCTCAGGAATGCCTGGTAGAATCAGTGGGTATGGTTAGGTACGGGAACATGAAATGGGATTGGAAAACAGCTCTGGGCATTAACAGGGGAGAGGAAGAGGGTTCCAGGTGCACAATGTCGATGGACTTCTGCTCGAGAGAAGATGGACTGTGCCTCTCTTGGGTCTTTCATGGAAGGAAAAAAAAAGCTCAGTTCCTTCCACTTCCAGATCCAGGTCTCTCTACCTGCTGTCCCTAAAAACCCTTCTGCCTCAATCAGCTGTCTGTGGGAAAGGGAGCTCTAGGCTCAGGACTTATCTTCCACGTGGAGTTTCTGAGGCCAGGGCTGTGGGGGACAAGATTTACCACCTTAGCTCAGGTGGTATCCCCAGGTTTGCTCTGAACCCCCTAATGTTTATCCTTTTCCTTAGCCCCTCCCATCTTTATTACACTTCCTTCATCTTTCCCTGTGATCATCGTTTGTTTCATCACTCAGCATCATCACCAACTTGGTCTGTTATCCTGATCACCAGTTTTGAGCTAAGTACAGGCAGAAATGAAAAGCAGTCATAGAACAGTTATTTTAACAGTTGGGGAATCGTCTATATCCTGGATTATATTAAGTTTAGGACCTACTGTGTGTTGGTGACAATTCAGAAGGCAGGATCTGTCAGTGCTTTTTACCTAATGAAAGGTTTCTCAGCCAATAATAAATTGCTAGGGTCATCCTTGGATAATTGAGAGCACATCTAACAAGAACACTTTCACTAATAGCATTTAACCAAATCCCAGGCACTGAACTAAATTCTTTATAGACACTGTCAGTGATGATTTTATATCAGGGAAGTCTGAGATGTAAAATCAATTATACTTTCTATTACTCTAGCCCTTCAAAGTCTCTTAAACCCATTATCTCATTCCAATGGCACAAACCTACAAAGAGGAATCAAGGCTGGTACCATTTTTTTTTCTTGATCTGTAGATAACAGAACTAAAACAGAATTTACATCAGTGTCTCAAAATCACACATAATTGGAATGACTAGAAATAGAATCTAGGTCTTATTACTGGAGACACATGGCTTTTCAACTGCGTCCTCCAGGTTTCAGCTAATCAACTGGCATTCCTAGATCATTCAAAGATACATTTCCTCACACAAATTCCCTGAAGTGTGAAATGAAAAAGAGACATGGCACATCCTTTCCTGACCCTTGCAGTGAACACAGAGGCCCACTGGGGAATAGAACTGGTTTATGAAATGTGCTTGAGGTTCAAAGACAGGATGGAGCTGTGGAAGGTTTTCTGTGGGGAGGGTAGGATTAGTTAACAGAGGTGAAACTTGAGAGTGAGATTTTTCTTTTCTCTGACGTTATTGGGCCTAGATATTTTTGGAAAGCTTATGGACCAGGAGGGGAGTTTGAGGCCTTTCCAAAGACAACAGATTTTCTGGAGGAGGCTGGTACTGGGGACTACTACCTGTTTATGAGTTTCAAATTAGGATCTCCAGCCCAGACCTCCTGTCCCACATATACAGCTGCCTCCTAGGAACCAGTTCTTTTGCATCTGCTTTAGGTTCCTGAAATTTAATATGTCAGAATTTTACCCTTTCTTCCTCCAGCTTTTCAAATGCATTCTTTTGCCTATTTTTCTTATTGTAGGAGATTACCTACTCCTTGTTTGATTTTTCTCTTTTTCTCACCAAACCAAAATGAGAAACCACTTTGGTTTCTCATCAAAATATTCTGCTTCCCGAACTCTCTTGAATCCATCCTTATCTTTCCATTCTCATAGCTGTCATCCTAGTCCTGGCCATAGTCTTATCACACTTGAACCCATCTGGTGTTCCTCAACTTGACATTCTCCTTTTTGTTTAGAATTGTTTTTTTTTTTTCCCCTTTAAAATGCATATGATATTATGCCAGTCTCCTTTTAAAAACTCTTCAGTAGTTACCTACTGTCTGGAGAGTAAACCCCTAGAATGCGTTAAGGACCTCCCTTGAACCTCATCCCATCTTGTCCTTATAACCCTCTTTCCTCAGCTTCTCCTCCACCTAGCCCCCTACCACATAGTTTTTCTAGGGCTAGCGAACTACTTTCAAGTATGGGGTTTCTTGTTTCAATAAGAATTCCTTTTTATATTATCTTAGCTTTTGAGTGCTTCCGGTAGTTTGCTAATCCCATTTATTTTTTTCCTTAAAGATTTATTTACTTGAGAGAAAGAAAGAGAGAGCAGGGGGAGGGGCAGAGGGAGAGAGAGAATTCTTTTTTTTTTATTTTTATTTTTTTATTGTTACTAAATCTTTTTTTTTCCAGTGTTTCAAGATTCATTCCCCATTCCCCACACCCAGTGCTCCCCGCTTTAGGTGTCCCCAGTACCCACCACTAGGCTCTCCCATCCCTCCACCCCCCTCCCTCCAAGTCCCTCAGTTTGTTTCTGTGTTCAAAATCTCTGTTGTTTCGTTTCCCTCCCTAGATTACCCTAGTTCCCATTTGCTTTCC
>PITA01004409.1:0-29496 GCA_004023965.1 Spilogale gracilis
ATCTTCCTCTTCCCCCCCAACTGCTCACCTTGCCCTCCCTGCTCATCTCTTTCTCCCTGTGTACTTTTCCTCACCTGCTGGATCCTTACCAACATGAAAGGTGGGAGACGGTGGGAGATAGGCCTGAAGCTACCATACCTAGTCAGGTTGCTGATGATTAAAACAGATCTTTTCTCCTTGGCTGCCTTTTTGGGCTCTTTGAAGTACTCTGTGGAGCTCTTCCTCCCGCTGCTCCCATTACCTGTGTGGATTAACCTGCATTTGGGCTGGCCCTTTGTAACTCCTCCCTTAACTGGGTCTCCAGTGAACTCCTTCTGCTGAGATGTTCTTACCCTGGGTAGAGGAGGTAAGCTGGGTCTCTCTCAGGGACAGCTCACATCAGCTCCCAGGATCCTTTGCCCAGCCAGCCCTGAGGATGTGGGCTGACCCCTCCACAGAGCACTGTCCTGCCTGCAGCAGCAAGAGGGAGGTGCTCTTTGCTCCCTGGACACATTGTCCCTGTGGAAGGTGGAGCTTAGGTAACACTCCTGTGTTGGCCTTTCTTAGCCATGAGTTGGAAACTGGTCCTTGGTGTACTATCAGTTGTACTTCATAATTTTCTGAAACTCTCCTTGAAGCTCTCTCTTCCAGCTTATTACTCTACATCCTTGAGGGTAGAAGGTGGTACCCCATCATTGTCCCAGGTAAAGGAGGATGGGGGTTCACAAGATAGTAGTGCTTCTTGTAAGAAAGAAACAAGAAAAAAAGAAAAGAAGGAAAAAACACTTTTTCCTTATTCCACCCTCTCTGATCTTTTATATTTTTGATCTGGCTGAAAGCTTCAAGATTCGTGGGACAAGTGTTTGAGGGCTTTCTAGGTGGCTCTATATGAAGCTTCAGGTCTTACCTTGCTCCCATGTTGACACATGACATCCCTGCTATCACCCCCGTTGACACAGAGGCTGGAAGAATTCATTTCTAACACACGGCTGCACGTATGATCCGAAGTAGCTCGGATCAGCTAGACCTGTGCCTCCTATCTGTTCCTGCCTGGGGACAGTAGGTACACGATTTGGACCTGCCACCTTCAGCAGCCACAGATCAATAAGCCTGTTGGGATCAGTCTTTTTATTTATGTTGTCCTAGACGATGCCAGTGTTTTTACTGGAGTGGGTAATGGACAGGTGGGGAGGGGTCTCAGCTCATTTCTGTGAGCAGAGGAATAGAAATTAAATGTTTTTCTCTAGTGGTTGAGTGTACAGAGGGAGGTGAGGAGGAAAAGGTGCCTATTCCTTGGCATTTAGAGGGAACTCCCTAATCAGCTCTAGTAACTAATAACCCCCAGTTAGCAAGGTTACAACCCCCGCTATAGCATAATACTCTTCTTGTGGGCTATGATGGATATCCGTTACTGTAACTGTGCTTCATTACAAACAACCACAAACTCACTGGCCTCTAAGAATTTTTGTCTGTTGTTGAGGCTTTGGAGGGGTCCCTTGGGGCTCGACCAGATGGTTCTACTGATCTGGCTGGGCTCACTCATCTTGAATGGAAGTTGACAGAGTGCTGGCTGTTGGAGGATGACCTTGGCTGGAATGATGGGGGGGAGGTCTGGCTCTGCTCCCTGTATGTCTTCTCCCTATATATATCTTCTCCTATTTCAGGCAGATAAAGGCACAAAAGTGAGTAGAAATATGCAAGAACTCTTGAGCTGGAGGCTTGGAACTGGCCCACTTCTTTTCAACTTGGACGTCCTATATTTTTTTATTTGCTAAGTCTGATAACTGTACTTCATTTTCCTGGTCCAGACAAGACCTGTGGCCATCCCAGAGTGCAGGGGCAGGGCAGGGCATCCTGACCACCATTGAAGGCCTTGCAGAGTTATATGGCAAAGGGAAAGGATCTAGGGCTGTTAAGAATAACACAGTCAACGTACCATGTGGGCAATTTTTTTTTTTTTTTTTAAAAGATTTTATTTATTTATTTACTTGACAGAGAGAAACACAGCCAGAGAGGGAACACAAGCAGGGGGAGTGAGAGAGGGAGAAGCAGGCCTCCCGCCGAGCAGGAAGCCCGATGCGGGACTCGATCCCGGGACTCCGGGATCATGACCCGAGCCGAAGGCAATTGCTTAACCAACTGAGCCACCCAGGCGCCCCCCATGTGGGCAATTTTTAAAAAAAATAAACTTCTATTTTTCTGGCTAAGCACCGTCATACTTATAGTGGTCCCTTTCATGGTCTCTTCACCTGCATTGCTAGCAATAGACATTAATTTTATTGTCAGGACTTTAGTTTCTGCTTGTAGGGGAAACTGAGAAGTGGCCATACTCTCCCTTCCTAAAGTGACGCCTGCCCTCACAGAGTTTTGTAAACAGAGGATTCAGTTTCCTGCTTCAGCACTGCGATGAAGTTCATTACTGTTTGGCCCTTTATGGTCCCAGAGAGTCAAAACTGTACATGAGAACTCCGAGAATATCACGGTATTAGGGTTCCAGAATCACTTGTGAGAAAGAATGACAAGTGAGTGGGAAGAAGAACACACAGAGCCAAATGGGGTCTAGAGACTTTATGAGACAGAGCCAAGGAGTGGCTGGAAGATGCTAGCAAGGGGAATGTCAGTACCTCAGGTCATGGTTTCCAGTTCTGCTTAACCACCTGAGTCACCTGGAGATATCCTGCATTTCTTAGTTTGCGGTGAAGACTGGGGACTCCTGGTCCATATCAACCTTAGAAATCCAGTTCCTCAATTTGTTTTACAGGCTTAGATGCATGTCAGTGTGAGTGGGCTAACACCCCCTGATTGGAATTAAATTGGTTGGAAACCTTCCTGTGTGAAAACGGATGGCACATAAATCTTAATCTTTATTTTTCTCAGTTATATTTTGTTAATTTCATGACCAATATCTCTTTGCATTAGAGATAATGAATACAGAAATTGTATTTGACTCTTCATATATTTGCTTACCTTTTTGACTAGCACATTCTTGGAGATAAAAACCATACCAGGGCTCCTGGGTGGCTCAGTGGGTTAAAGCCTCTGCCTTCAGTTCAGGTCATGATTTCAGGGTCCTGGGGAGCCTGCTTCCTCCTCTTTCTCTGCCTGCCTCTCTGCCTACTTGTGATCTCTCTCTCTGTCAAATAAATAAATAAAATCTTAAAAAAAAAAAGATTTAAAAACAGCAACATACAGATTCTGTGCTAGTGTGGAATAGTCAGAATTTGGTTTCTGTTTGTGTTAAATGTAGTAACCTCACAATTTTTCTGATATTTAAGTATTTTCTTTGTTAAAATAATACAATTGGAGGACTGGAGGAAGAAGGAGTAGTTATTAACATGATTTAATTTTATTGCTTTTGAAGTAGCAAATATTCATTGACTTGTGGACAAATTATTTGATTTCTCTGGAAAAGTATAGTGTACACTTTTTCATATCACTGACGGCTGATATGTTTTTGATAAGTACTTTTAAGAAGACTGTTTCTAAATGCAAAATTCCAAGCAAAATCTTGGGAAGAAGCTGCATATTTCTTTAGTGAGTTCATAGTGATCCACTCTACCCTTTTTGTTTCTTTTGTGCTCCTTAGAAATCCTTTATCCATTGAAGACTTTCTTTTTTCCAGCTTTGAGTGGTAATACTCTGCAGAACAAACCACTTTATATATCTGTTTTAAACTCTTGATTGGTTCATTAAAATTCATTTTTAAGAGTTTTTGTGTAGCTTGGATTTATGACCCTAAACACTTGAAGTCAACAGTGTATCAAGTCTAGTATGGCTGATGGAGTATAGAGAATATTTAGTACAGTACTGAAATTTTATAAGCTTTGGCAATAAAGGGGTAGAGATCTATATTCATTTAGAAACTAATATTGGAAAATAATGCCTTGTAATTTTATAGCATATCATCTCAGTTGATTCTCAAAATTAATGCTGTGTGATGTAGGCAGTCAGGTAGTCATATATCCCTATGCTAATGATAAAAAAAAAAAAAAACAAACCCAGGCCTCAGAGAGGTTGACTGAATGGGCTGGTGTCATCCTGGTATGTTGACGAACCAGGATAGAAATCCAGGTTTTCTGACTTTTTACATGACAGTATATGGCTTTTAAGACCGAAGTAGTTAGGGTTAAGCCTGGACATACAAAGATGGAATGAGGCACCAACCCTATTTTCAGGAGCTCATTGTGGGGGTCATTGAGAGACAAGTCAAAGTGTGTTTTGCAGCACAGGACAAGGAGAGGCTCAGGGTGTAAGGGAAGGAGGGCCTAAATCTGTCGGGGTTTCAGTGGGAAAGAGTTTAAGCTCTTGTGGTTACAAGGAGTCTCAGTCCTCGACAGTATTTCTCTTCCGCAAGACCTGACCATGAAAGAGGAAGTGTTTTTTGTGTTTGTTTTTGTTTCCCCTCTGGTCAGGCAACTGAGCGATCAAGGAATTGAACTGATGGTATTAAAGATAGCAACTCCAGCTGAACAAGGAAGTCTGTGGAGGTTGAAGAATTTTTGCTCTGGGTGTCAGGAGCTTTCCCAGGGAAAGTTCTCAAGGGGAGAGCCTATGGAGGAGACGGTGACTCCAGACCCTTGTGCCCACTTGTAGCTTCAGATAGTCATTGAGGAAGATGGTACTTTCCAGAGAAGGCCACAGCAATGTCTTTTGTTCCCTAGGCTCCTTCGCAGTGTCACCTTCTGTTCCCCTATGAAGAGGCTGAGTCTAATTCTTCTTCCTTTGAATTTGGGTGAACTTGTGACTGCTTGAAGCAGTAGTTTAGGCATAGGGGATGCTGTGTGATTGCCAGGACTGGTTCCCAAGGAGGAACCACAGCGTTGTTGCTGGGCCACATTCGCTTTATTCAGGCTACTTTCTATAAAAATAAAATAAATACATCAAGGATGAGCCATTTCTGTATTTTTTCTCTCATCTCTATCATCTGTATCTTTTAAAATGAGAGAAAATGTTTCTACGGCCATTAATTCTATTCTGCTATTTGTTTTTCTACTCTTGAAGTCGATATGTAAAATTTGTTCATATACAGGATCAGAAATAAAAGTTGAAGTTGAAAATGGACCTATTCCTTTATAGGAAGACTATACTTCTAGAAAAAGGTTGGTGAACAAGGTAAATGTTGTACCTTCTCCTAAACCAGACTAATATTTATTCTTGTGCTTTGAGATTCTTCTCTATCTGTCTGGTTTCTCCTCCTCAGTTTTTTGTTGCCACTTTTTGCTCTGTCCATCCCTTGCTTATCGCTGGTTTCTGTGGTTACTCCGTAGGCCCTCTCTCCTTTCCTTTTTATTCCTTTTTCTTCCCACACTTTCCCTTCCCATCTCCTGCCCCACACTCTCCAAGGGTGATCTTATCCTCTTTTTCGGCTTAATTACTATTTATTGTGGACAGTCCTCAATCCCACAAGCATATACTGACTGCTTTCTGTGTGCCAGGCATTCTTCTAAGAACTGGGGATGCAGTTATAGCTTAACATTTTTAGTTTTAGGTTTTAGGCTTGCAAATCCTATTTTCAACTGGCAATGATCATCACAGAAATTCAAATATTATTGTATAAATTTACATTAACATAAAATATGTGTTCCGAAGACGATGAATGTTTAGGAAAAAATGAGAAACTGGTTAGCAGCTTAAGCCAGCAGACTTTTCCTACCTCTTAACTTGGAAAGATTATCTGTTTATCCTTGGTATTAAGGTAACATGATTGATGAGAAAATAATTTTCCCTTTTTGACACATATTGCACTGGGTAGGATGCAGTTGGGAAGTCCCCTGTGCTGACAGCTATTAATGGCAGAAAACCTGTTTGAGGCAGATGCCAGAAGGGAAAGAACTAGGAAGTGTCATCTTACTCTGGTCTACTTGGCTCTCACACTTTGTGGATTGTACCGGATCACTGTGAGCCAGCTTTCTGGACTTTAGATTATCTTGATTGACTTCTTTCTTGGACTGGAGTTATTTGGTAATGTTGACAAGGACTTTCCAGAGGAAAAGCTAGGAAAAATAGCATCAAACCATTCATGCAGTTGAAAGCAGACATCTTTGGTGATATTTATATTGGGCAGAGACTGTGCCTTATTTTGGGTTATGTATAAAGACATTCTTGGCTTCCAGAATTCTAACCCTAAAGTAATTTGCAAAATTATTTGGTTTGGAAAGATGTAGAAAAGCCAGTTTTAAATTGTCACATAGTTCTTACTTTCAGTCCACTGAGGAGCTTAAAGATCAACATGAAGCCACACCCTACCAGTGCTATTAAGAAAACCCCAAAGAATTCATTTAAAAAAAGAAAAGAAAAAGTCCATCAAAGAAAAAACAAATAGCCCACATCTTTTCCTACCTAGACTATGATTCTAGACTTTCTGGGTATTTTTCCTTTTTTATTGTGAGGCTATTAAGGACTCCACTTCTTTGGTATCCAAGACACCCAAAGGTTTTGTTCTGAAACTGTTTCCACCAAAGCTGCTGCTGGTCCGGTAAACACAAGAAGAATGCTTACCTTTTAAGGAGTCTAGCACCCTCTTCAGAGATCCCTGTTCTGCTCTTCCCTAGTGCAGGTCAGTAAGAATGACGTTCAGCTGTATCTCCAGACCTGCTCTCTGGTATTTCAATGCCAAAGACCTATAGGCCAGTTGTGAAGACACACCCAGCCACGGTGGTGCCTTCTGTTGTAGGCAGCTCCTCCGAGTTTCCTTTTGTGTTGCTGGGTCAAGAAGAAGCCAGTGAAACTGAAGAGACACGCAAATGCATCTGTGCTGGGGATAGGATAGGAAACAGGAGAAATGAATGACAGGGTGGAGCGCACGTTTGGGTAGGAACAGTATCAAAACTCGTAACATTTCTTGGAGGCATGGTAACTGCTGAATAGAGGGGAGTGGAGAGAAGGGACCGCATTGAAATACCCAGTGGGTGTCCCACTAGGGGCACAGATTTTCCCAGCCTCTCTTTTTAAATCTCACAACAAAATTAGGGTGTGACTGTTATCTCTAACTCACAGATGAGAAGGTGAAGGTTCAAAGACGTGAGACAGTTTGTGTCGGGTCACAGGGCTCATAAATGGCAGGGCCGGTCTTTGAACCCAAATTTGAAGCCAGAAGCTTTGTTTTTTTCCAGCACCCCACCAACACCAAACGATAGAAGCTATCCATCGACTATTTTATGATGCATCAAGAAAGAGTGGGCCACAATGTCCTCAGGGTTGCTGGAAAGGTAACATCTGACCTCGCTAAGGGAATGAACTCCACAGAGAATTAGGGAAACCCTTTCCAGTCTCCAGACATCAGCCCAGGAAACAGTCTCGACACTCAGCTTGACAATCCTTATGTGTGGCTTCAAACAACCAGCTGCCAACCTGAGTCTCTGATTCTCCCGTTAGAACCAAAGCAACAAGGAATCATGGGCAAAGGAAAAGCTAAGGTGAAGGGTTTTGTGAAGACGCAGCCTCTCAGTGGTGTGGTTCACCCCTCACCTTCCACTAACTGGCTGCTGATGCTTTTCCTCCAAGACCTAATCAGAAACATCCTACCTGGTGCTTTAGCAAAGTGAAGATTCTTTCTGTTGCTGTTAAGCAGGTTTTTTTTTTTTTTTCTTCTTCTTTTTAAAGAAAGAAACTTAATTCAAAGTTTAGTTTCAATATGCTTGAATTTTAATCTCCTATTTCTTCACTGAGGCACATTTTTCTTTTGGATCAGAAAGCACTCCTGGCTGCTACCAAGAGTAAGAAATACCATCCTGAGACAGATGTCTATTTCTTCTGCCAGGCTGGTGTGGAAGCCGACCCATGTTTCCTTCCCCCTCTGAATGGCAGGGGAAGCAGCAAGGAGATATCAAACATTCTGCCTAAAACATTTTTTCTCATCCCAATGCTCTTGCCACATCCAGCATCTTTTAAAATAGCAGTAAAGTGGCTCTGGAAGTAGATGGCTCTGGTGGCAGGTGAGTGGCTAGGGACTAAGCTTGTGAGTCACACATCCCAAGAGCAGGGCACGTTTGGGTCAGACCTGGATTTGAATCTCAGCCGCGATAGTTTATAAGCAGTTTTGTCTTTGGATACTTAAGGGACAGAACTTGTTCTACAACACCACCTTTCCTGTGATCTTGGGATTTTAATTAAGGCTCACACATTGAAGACAGTTGGTGGTAAGTGCCCATTCTTTGTACGGAAGGTCTAGACATTCCTTTGTTGACTTTATTGGGAAGTCGGCAAAGCAGTTTTTGAACTCTGTCCAGATTGCCCACCACCTCCACTGTGTAAGAGAAGATGAGATGATGTGGAAGGAACAGGAGAATTCCTTGAAGGGTCTGAACAGAATTAGAAAATTCAGGTTTTTCTCCGGTGCTTCCGTTGTGGCCTCAAATCCTGGTAAGCCAGTGTTAAAGTTGGGGGCCGTCTGATGGAAGGGAAAATTGACATGTCATAATCGTGCTGTTTGCTTGATGACCTAGAGCAGAGATGGGCAAACTTTTTCTACAAAGAACCAGATGGTAACTATTTTAGGCATTAGGGGCCACATGGTCCTAGTTGTAGCAATTTAACTCTACCATTATTGAGAGACAGGCTTTTTAGACAATAGGTAAATGTGGCTGTGTTCCATTAAGGCTTCGTCTCTAAAAATCTACTGGTTGTATTTGGCCCGTGGGTCATAGTTCCTGGACCCTGATTTAGAGATTTACCCACTAGTTCTTCAGGTTGTCTCATAAGTGAATTCCCAGAAGAGTGTCTGATGGGCCTTATGAGATAATGAGGACTGGAGTGTCCCATCATGGTCTAGTCAAGAAAAGTGGTGAAAGAATTGAAATGGGTAAAGAAGCTAACTGGGTCATTTTAAATGGAAGCCAGGCATTCTCTAGAACACTCTCCTTGGTTACGTGATTCTCGGACCTGCAGCTTTTATTCGCTTTGAGTTATAAAGAGATAATATAATTTAGTTTATATTATATATTTATACTATAATTCTATAGTTTTTGTAAATTCTAGAAAATTGATTGATAGTAATACAAATTATTTCTGTCCAGAGAGATGCAAGTGAATTTTGTCTGATGGCTATTCAATTCATTCCCCCCGCTTTCCTCCAAAAACGCCAGTTTTATGTCTATTCTGCCAATCCCTTTCATTCCAGATTCACGAGGGCCTAAATATGTAACTGCATTTTGGATTCTTCTTCAGACTGGTCCCTCATTAGCTTATGAGTTAAGGTTTATTTTTGACAAATTTCATTTATCTTTGCATAAGAGTCATGAATTTGTCCTTCAACATCCAGGAAAGGAGAGGGAGCACTAGAGGAAGTGTGCTGAGCCCCTTTAGGCATCACTTCAGAATTCTCTTGGCCCCTTAGCCTCTTTCTTCAGAATCTGCTCTTTTCTGCAGGGGCAGTGAGACAAGGCCTGGCCTCAGCCCCACTCTGCATTGCTTCTCCCTGCGGCCTTGGGGCTTCTCTGTAAAATGGTGCTGACTCAAGGTGTTTAGCGTGGAATACTGGGGTGTTAATACCAGTGGGGCCACACTTGGCCAATGAGGGATGAGAGAAAACAGATAAATGCTTTCTACTTTCCTCAGTTTCCCCCACCCCCAGCTCTGCGATGCGTTTTATCAAGGGCCATAGTTTGTCCTCACAGGATGCTTTGTTCAAGTTGATAAAACACACCTGTATTGGCTTTGCCTCCTTCTGTCACTTTCTTGTCCTGCTCTCTGTCTCCCTGGGATCATAATCATACATAAATGACTTGCATGCAAGCCTCTGGGTCCCACCCTACTTGTGGGGGACTTAGGCTAAGACAGGAAGGGAACTATACTTTTTTTTTTTTTTTTAGATTTTATTTATTTGACAGAGAGAAACACAGCCAGAGGGAACATAAGCAGGGGGAGTGAGAGAGGGAGAAGCAGGCGCCCCGCCGAGCAGGGAGCCCGATGTGGGACTCGATCCCGGGTCTCCGGGATCATGACCTGAGCCGAAGGCAGTCGCTTAACCAACTGAGCCACCCAGGTGCCCCTATACTTTTTTTTTTATTAAAGATTTTATTTATTTGCTTGACAGAGGACCACAAGCACAGGGGGAGTGGCAGGCAGAGGGAGAGGGATAAGCAGACTCCCCACTGAGCCCAACGTGGGGCCCGATCCATCCCAGGATCCTGGGATCATGACCTGAACTGAAGGCAGACATTCAGCTGACTAAGCTGCCCAGGAGCCCCGGGAGAGACCTATACTTTAACTGTTTGCTGGACAAGCATTCCCAGTTTCTTGGAGGCCAAGGGGACTCTGGGCAGGACAGCCAAGAGTGAACTCTTTGGAAGAACCCTGTCACAGAGGAGTGTTTGCTGGGCTGAGGCAGCCCTGACAGAGATTGCATGAGGTGTGCAGACAGAGGGTGGGAATTTATTTGGAATAAAAGTGGTCATCCTGCAATTTCATCCCTTACCCTGAGGATCGGTCCAATGGGAGGTTGCAGAAAAGGAATTGGAAAAATTTACAGGAACCCTCATAGAGCCAGAATTTGAGGGCTGCTTTGCAAAAGTCATTAGACATAAAAGAGAACCATAAAAAGCATCAAGTGAAAAAAAAAAGTTTTATTCCCTTACCACTTGTTTCTCTCTCTCTCTCTCTCTGTCTCTCTCTCTCTCTCTCTCTCTCTCTCTTTTTCTCTTTTGGAAAGAGAACTTTTTATTACTTTTATATACAGAAACTTCAGCAGTCCAGCCCCGTTGGGCAGCCAGGTCTTTAGCCTTTGCCGTTTCTGGCTTGGCAGTGCGAGCCACTGACTTCTGACCTGCGACATCGTCTCCCATGTCCCCAGGGGCAGTGGATCTCATCATATCTGTCATTGTCATTGGTCCTGGTACATTCCGTCAGCTTAGCCAGAGCTCCTCTGTCCTTTGAGTTCACTTGTGGGAAGGTGACTGCGGTCCAGCCGCCCCAGCCTGGTCTTCCCTTGATAATGCAGTAGGGAACCCCCATCTTCCAACATGGGGCAGGCAGGAATGCCACCAGTTTAGTGGGCTCCACGTCATGTCAGTCACTACTGGCTGAGCCTCCTTGTTTTCTACCAAGGTGGGGACAGTATTAACCCCAGCTTGAAGAACAGGCAGCCTCTTAGTGGGGACATCTCCTTTGCCCACAGCCTTCTTCTGAGCCTGGGCCAACACTCTCTGCTCCTACCCTGGCTTTGTTTCTGGCCTGTACTTGAGGACCAGCTAAAGCAGCTGAGTAGGTGTGTGGTGCTCCAGGGCCTGGGTGAACAGGTTCACTGCGGGAGGCACTCGCGCGGTTTATAGAGAATCACTCTTTGCCTCTGCAGCCGGATGTGGGGGTCCCATTTGACAAAGCGAGTGAGGTCCCTTTTGGGCTGGATGTCCTGTCCGATGCCAAAATTCTTGGGCCTTTTCTCAAACGGAGTGAACACCTTCTTGGCCTCCTGCTTCTTCACAACAGAGGCGTGGGGGTGACCTCCTTTCCCTTCACCTTCTTTCCTTTTATCATCTTGGGGTGCTGGAGGAGAGAGGGCCGCTGGCTTCTCTTGACCAAAAGGAGGTGAGGTGACTTTGAGTTGGTGAGGAGTTGCATTAAACAGAGGAAAAGAGAAAATGCTGCCTTCCCTTTTTACTCATGTCTGAAAAATTGTGGGTCAGGATTAGCAGCGCAGGAGGTGAGGACGTTCATAAATGTCTCCAGTATCTCTCCACTTTGTTCCTGTGTTGGCACTGAAAGTTTGACAAGCAGTTAAGTCCTTTCCTAATTCCCTACCATGGCCAGGTTTCTTTCACAGCTTTAGAATTTGCACTTAAAATGCATTAAAAGTTAAATGCCCAATTGCTGTGCTCTCTGTGGAAAAAAAAATTCTTGAGAGATTGGAAGTTGAGAATTTGAAGTTGAGATATTGACATTTTGATTTGGGCTGGACTTTTTAAAAAAGATTTATTTTGAGGGGCGCCTGGGTGGCTCAGTTGGTTAAGTGACTGCTTTCGGCTCAGGTCATGATCCTGGAGACTGGGGATCGAGCCCCACATCGGGCTCCCTGCTCAGCAGGAAGCCTGCTTCTCCCTCTGCTTGTGTTCCCTCTCTAGCTGTGTTTCGCTCTGTCAAATAAATAAATAAATAAATAAAATCTTTAAAAAAAAAAAGATTTCTTTTCAGAGAGAGAGAGAGAGGAGGGATAGAGGGAGAGAGAGAATATCAAGCAGACTCCGTGCTGAGTTTGGAGCCCCACATGGGCCCTCGATCCCACGACCCCAAGATCGTGACCTGAGCTGAAACCAGGAGTTGGGTGCTTAACCGACTGAGCCGCCCAGGCGCTCTGGGCTGGATTATACTTCTTAACACTGAAATTCTTTTAATGAGTAAAAATGCCTAGAAAGCTATGGAATCTGCCTCAAGTATGGTCAAGGGTCAGGGAAGGAAAAGTTGATAGGATTTAAGGGCTCTTTCTTGAGCTTGTCCCATTCCATAAACTGCTTATTTAACTTACCTGACTTTATTTTCCTCATTTTCTTTTTAAAGTGCGGATACTAAATCTGGCGTATAGGTTCATTTGTAAGGATTAAGTGAAATGGTTGGTGTGGGATGTGTTGACTCACTGGCTGACTGACTGACTGACCAAAGAAACACACAAGCATGGAACTCAGATTCCACTGACCAGTGATTTTCACTCCTTGAATGATCTCAGATGATCATCATCAAATGTCTGCTCTCAAACCCCAGCAGCCAGCCAGTCTTTAAATACTCCTCCAATCATCCAAGTGTCTTTTTCTTGGATAACTCAATTGAAAAGGCAGGATTTTTCTTTTTTTAATTACTGCTTGGAGGGCTTTTTCTTTCTTTTATTCTTTTTTCTTTTTTAAGATTTTATTTATTTGACAGAGACACAGAGTGAGAGGAACACAAGCAGGGGGAGTGGGAGAGGGAGAAGCAGGCTTCCCCCCTGAGCAGGGAGCCCGATGTGGGGCTCAGTCCTGGGACTCTGGGATCATGACCTGAGCCAAAGGCAGATGCTTAACAACTGAGCCACCCAGGCACCCCTGGATGACATTTTCTAATTTCTGTTTTACATCCATCAGAGTAGCCCCACACTTTTCCTGATGCACCTCAGTGTCATTTCCCCTTCATTACTGAAGGACTTTAAGGCACCTCACCATTAAACCTAGCAATCCGGTTAATAAGGAGCATGGGGCTGAGATGCAATTTTTTAAATTCTCAAATGTTCTTTATTGAGTGATTTAATTCTGGGAACATACACATAACTTTCTGTTCTAAGTCGTAAGATGTTATTTGTCACTCATCAAAATATGATTGTCATTCTCGGGATGAATTTACAGAATTGCCAGAACTTAAGTGTTTTTTGTTGTTGTTGTTGTTGTTTTTGTTGTTTTTGAGTAAATCAGGAGTGCTTCCCTCTTTGCTCACATACTTCTGACTTAGGCTTCATTCTTGTCATTTTATCTTGGCTGAGAGGTATGTGTGCAAAGCATTTTGTCCTTGGACTGTTGTCAGGTCTAACTTACCATTTTCCCAAAGCTCAACTATCAGTAAGAGTGTTTCTCTTATCACCCCTGTCTCCTCATGGTCTCCCCCACCTGAATTTACTTTGTAAATTTTTTCCAAAGACAGAAATAGTGACATCTGGGCAAGCATTAAAAAA
The DNA here is from genome assembly GCA_004023965.1 of Spilogale gracilis. Classification (NCBI taxonomy): domain Eukaryota; kingdom Metazoa; phylum Chordata; class Mammalia; order Carnivora; family Mephitidae; genus Spilogale; species Spilogale gracilis. The sequence continues at coordinate 13,607 of PITA01004409.1, forward strand.
AAAATCCTTCTAGGGGAATGGCAGTTATACCAGTTGTCCATAACACATTCACAGAAGAGCTACAGACGGCCTGCCTTGAGGCCGCGGAGGGGGAGGATCTCGTTGCAATGAGCAGTAGCACCCCTCCCCCAGGTTTGGTCCAAACATATGCCACTCTCCTCTGAGGAGTATCAGGTCTGTCTGGGCAGCTGTGTGGCAGGCCTCAAACAGGGTCTATACCCTTCATTAAATGTCTAAGTCGCGAAAGTTTGACACAGGTACCTTTTGGTATTATTTTAGCTCTTTTTTCCTTTCTCCTCCCCTTCCATCTGGCCTAAGCGGCTCATGGTTCCTTAATGTCCTGTGAACCCTACTACCTCAGGTACAAGGCGCCAGGACATGTAGTAGGTCCTCAATGAATTTGACAAATGAGTACGTGGCATGTGTGACTGAGGTACTTTTATCCCTACCCCATTGCTCCTGGGCTTGTTTTTCCCCCCGCAAGATTGTCATTTACAGAGTGTGGCTGTGGAAGTCATAGAGCAGAGATCCTGCTGTGACCTCTGTGTCCCCAAACAGTCTAATCCATCAGGAGGCCCAATTAAGAACATTTTCATAATGTATATTGCTATGATTTTCTCATTACATAGATGAAATTGCAGTGGTGCTTAAAGGCCTTACTGGACAGGGTTTACCATAATGATGAAAACCTGTAAATCTATATTTATTGCCATGAGAGGATGTTGGTAAGTTATGTTGTGACAGAAATGAGGGTTTTTGTTGTTGTTTTGTTTTGAGATGGAGTATGCAAACTGGAGGGGTGGGGAGTGGTGGGACAGAAGGGTAGGGAGAGAGAATCGTGAGCAGGCTGCACACCCAGCATGGGACCCAATATCACAAAACTGAAATCATGATCTGAGCCCTTTACCAACTGAGCCATCCTGGCACCCTGAGCGAAATAATTTTTACTTATGTGTTGTATTATTATTATTATTATTTTAAAGATTTATTTTAGACAGAAAAAATGAGGGGAGGGGCAGAGGGGGAGAGAGAGAGAAAATCCTCACAGACTCCAGTGAGCAGGGAGCCCAATGCGGGGCACGGTCCCAGGACCCTGAGGTCATGACCCAAGCCAAAATCAACAGTTGGATGCTCAACCAACTGAGCCACCCTGGCACCTGGAGGAATGAGGGTTAAAACAGTATGGAAAGTATAACATCATTTCTGTAAGGTAGTATATAAAATACTAAATAGATAAATAGCTGGAAATTAGGACAAAAATGAAGGATCTGACAGGTACTCTTCATTTTCAGTTTATTTCTTCATTTTGGTGGAATATATCATCTAGTTGATTTCTGAGCAAATGAGCACAGGAGTTTAAGTTTTTAGATCATTCACTTTTTTCCCCCCTGTCATGTTTTAATTTATAAGAGTAAAAAATTCTATTTTTTTAAAAACAGCTTTATATTCTTGTTTTCTGGATACAAATTCTATAATGTCCTGAAAATTTATTAGAATTATTTAAGTGTTCTCTACTTTTTTGTCACAAAAATTGTGTTTATTTGTTTGAGCTTGGACTTTTCCTGTCTGTCCTTTGTGAATCCTGGTGATCTCTGGTTAAATTGATCATATTTGAGAACAAGGCACTCAAGATCAGTAAAAGCTCTGTGGGTGTGACGGGGCTTTGTCCACTAGTTGGTCCTTGCCAGTAGATCTCTGACTCAGCGGGTCATCTAAAGTTCTCCAGTTTTTTTGCTGCTGTGGAGCAGGTTAGGAGCCTGCCTGCCAGCATTCTGAAAAGTGATCAGAAAAGGGACTAGAAGATCACTGTTCAGTCTGTACATTTTCACTGTCATCTTCCTCTTTTCAATTTCCTGCATGATCCATCCTGGTGATGTGCTCATCCTGGGACTGCTAAGTCCAGAGCCTCTGGTTTCCAAGTTCTAGATAAACCTGTTCGTTCTTTTTCAGATGGAGCAGGTGGGGACCGAACATCTGAGATAGAACCAGCATCTGGAAATCTGATGACTGCCTGTTCAGACTTCAGCCATAAAACGTCCTAAAACACACACAGTAGGTATAAAAGATACATTTGACTTAAAAACATATTTTTAATATTTTATTTTAAGTATACTTCATATATGATAAGTGTAAATTTAATATATTTTAAATCTAGCTATATTTAATTCAGAGAAACAAACAGTGCTTTGACCATAACTTTAGATGATGTATATAGTTTGGCTGGAAATAGCTAGTTATACAGGCAATTAATTAATTCATTTTTGCAGTTTTTTCTATAGGCTAAACAGGCGATTAGTTTTCATATGGTTAATCTATAGAAAATACATGCTTTGCTGTAAAATACTAAGTTGGTACAGAGAGGGATGCAGTAGAAGTTGAGGTCCTTCTGTCTGTTTTCTCTCCCATTCAACCTGCACGCTTCCCAGGAAGTAATCGCTTTTAAGAATTGGTGTCAGTATTCTCTATTGATTTTTTGGCTATTGTTTCTAACCATTCCCCTACAATTAATTTATTGTGTGTTAATTAGCATGTCTACTGAAAATGGAAAAGTTTAGGATACCTCCTCTCAAATGCAGATCATTTGGAACAGGTTTGGTGGAGGGTGAACAGCTGTGCCTTATGTGAATTCGGGCTCCTTTCAGGGGCTTTCAGTTAATTATAACAGGCCAATATTTCCCCAGTTACCATGGCTAACTGAAGACTGACCATCATTCAGACTGGCTTTACAGATCATAACATTGGGTATCAGACTTTAAGAATGATATTAAAGAGTTTCCTGGTATTCTGTGCTGGGAGAAAGATCGAGTTGGGAGAATAAGAATGAGGTGAAGAATTTAAACTGACACCCAAATGAAAGCTTGTGTGCTGTGAGAAGCATTCAAACAATTTTTTAATGAACTGGTTCCTTTGACTTATTTTAAGATCTATATGTAGGGGGAAATAAAAGCATGACAGGAATAGAATAGATGAGAAAAAAAATTAAACAAGATTCTGCCCCATTAGTTATGACTGACAAGGAAAAGATAATAGCCAAAAAGCAAATGGAGTTTGTTGGCAGAGGGGGATAATGATAATAGGACTTTCACAAATATATCAGGGAAGAAATAGATAAAAGTTTTTAAAAAGTTCGGTTGTCAGTAGAGGTAGGTGTACCGTGAATGACTCTGTAATGGTGGAGATACTGGTATTTCAATTATGTCATTCCCAGGAGATGGAAAGAAGGGAAATTTAGATCACTAATAAGTAATAAAGTTGCAAACACAGCTATGAAAAATGCAGATAAGTGACTGTTTGTACTTGGAAAATTTGAGTGTAGACCTATCGGTACATCTGGTTGAAACACTTCCTCCTGAGTAATGTGAAACTCAACTAATGTGCTTGCAAACCACTTCGGGTGCATAATTTTCAGAAGGTAATTGTGCTGATTGAACACGAACTAAGTATCTAAATGCATCGAACTCTAGAGTTGCCACTTTCCAAAGAAGGAAAGCAGGGAAACTGGCATAACAAGAATTTGATTTTGTTCAGATCGACTGTCTCTCTCCCGTAGATCAGAGGGCCAGCAGTCACAAAAAGCTATGTGTAATCCCTTATGTAATGTGAGTTTAAGCTAATAAAATGTAAGCACACATGCCATCTCACTCCCTCCTCACCTATATTTGCCAAAAAAAAAAAAAAAAAAAACCAGAAAAGAAAAAAATAATTTTTCATTTATTGATCAAATGCTGGAAAACAATGTAGTAGAATGTCTGATGTACAAAGCATGTCTCCAAAGAAATATCTACTGATATGCGGCAGAAAAATATTAGAACTTCTATTTATCTGTTAATCTTCTAATTCTATAAGCATGTTACCTAAAGTGAGAAATTAATTTTATGAATATTTGATTTATTAATTGACACTGGCATCCTTATTTTGGAATGTTTCACTGCAAAAAAATTGGATGTTGGTAGATGTTTGATCACACTTGCTTATTTTCAGCTTCCTGCAATCTTTTTATAGGCTATATGGGTCTGTTTATGTGGTTTTATAGGAGATAGTATCTTCCTTGAATCTCTTACCTTTTGATGGAAAGTGAACTAATAAGGATTCCTGGAAAGACATTACAGATAAAATAATATCAGTGATAGAGAATAGGCAAAGATTAAGAACACAGCAGAGCTGATTTTCCCCCCACCCCTCATATGAGTGGTTGGTTAGCCATGTAAGAGGTAAAAGCAATAGCAAGCTGATCATCTAACTAGTGCACATAAGGCTTGAAAATGATCAAGAAGGCTTTTTCATATGTGAATTTACACTCACAACATAGGGATTAGCTCCTGATAGTGTGAGGTCATCATGATTCTCAGAGTATTTAAAAGTAGTTTTATTTCACATTATCACTGTTCAAATTGTCTAAGTTTTCTACATGTAGAAAATGTATGAATAGCTGTCTATATTGTGGAAATGCTTGTCAAAATGTATTAGAGTGTATAGGATTAAGAATGCTTGCAGATCAGTGTATGTGATCAGGTAGATTAGAAAAAGATGTCGTGGAGATTCTCAGAAGGGGTGCTCCCTAATGCTTAGCTATGCTTATTACCTTCTATGTCGTATTTAAGTGTAAATTCCATGACACACACTTTGCAGTAACTAAATTACTCTGCTATTTTATTAATTCTCCTCTACGTCGGTCATGTCATTTTCCCTGTTCTTTCGTGGTGTGGAGATAAATGAAGACCAATCAGATGAGAAAAGCAAAGGCTATCTATTGAGGACCTGTTTTAGCAAGGGAGTCAACCACCATCGCTTGTGTTTGGCAGAGACTCAAAGGCAGGCATAGGGGTGAGAATGCTTCAGAGTGGAAAAAAAGGGACAGCTTCAGGTATGCCCTGCTCAGAGGTGGTTGGCATGGGGGAATGGGAGCAGGATAATCAGAAGGTGAGCATTCTGTGTGACCGGTTAGATGTATATGTTTGACTTTCTCTGATTGGTCCGAATTGGAAGCCGGGACAGTGATTAGGGAAGCTGTCAGTTATTAATGGACTCTTGGCCATTTTGGACTGATTGTTACAGAAGTTATTGCTTAGCTTCCTGGTTTGCTACTGGAGGTAGCAGTCTGAATTCCTGCAAGTCTCAGAGCAGGCGGGTTCCCTGGGCCTGCTTTCCTGGGCAGGTTTTTGAAGGTTGCGGGTCATTGTTCTGTTTTTACATGTGGTCTGGCCATTGTCCATTTGTATATTTAGTCTTATAGTGACTATTAAGAATGATATTTTTGCCACTCCTCTTAAAGACATACTCTGGGGGGTGCCTGGGTGGCTCAGTGGGTTAAGGGTCTGACTTCAGCTCAGGTCATGATCTCAGGATCCCAGCATGGAGCCCACTATTGTCAGACTTTGTGCTCAGTGGGGAGTCTGCTTGTCCCTCTCCTTCCCCTCCCCCTGCTTGTGTTCTCTCTCATATAAAGAAATAAAATCTTAAAAAAAAACCACTCTGGGATATTGCACTAATAGTTGCTATTTTGACAACTTACTGAAAACTCCACAAAATGACTTAAAAGAATTAGAGAATCCTTCCATTCTGCCTTCTGAATGTTGCAAATAAAAGCAATAGTGCTGAAATCTCTGGATACTTCCAGGCATATGCTATTTCTAGCCTTCGGGAAAGGGAATCTACAACATCTCAAAAGGGAGAGGCTGTGCTCCAGGGTATCCCTGGGATCTTTTTAAAAAAATTTCTCGTTTTTAAAAAAAATATCCTTTGCCTTATTGAATCCTCTTAACCCCTCCAAGAAGAACAAAAACAAAGCAAAGCTAAAGTACAATCTTGGGACCAAATATAGTATTAAATTTGGATGCTAGAGATTAGGTATTTCATATGCTGCCTATAACAAACTGTGAAAAGGCATTCTGGTGGTCGCAGCTCCTTTGTCTGCATGAACAGTGACCCCTGAGCAGCATATAGGTCGGGACCTCCCAGTGGTGGCAGTTTTGGGAACAGTCTATGGGAAAGCTGTGACATCTCATGGGTAGGATCACCACCACCACAACCGTTTGTCTTCAAGGCCATTAAAATCCCATTTAGACTTTTATTCCCAGAAAGTACTCCTTTTCATGTAATTCTAGCAACTCCTTTCTCATTATATTGTACACATATATGTGAGGTAGAACAAGTGTGCTCAAAAAATTGCAGTAAATACACTCAGGAGTGCCCAGTTTAAATTCCAAGAGGCAGGATTCTTCTAAGTGTGTGAAATTGTGATGAAAAATACATTGCTTATTAAGAAAGGAAAAAACCTCTTTTGAAAATACCAGTTTAGGGGCACCTGGGTGGCTCAGTCAGCTAAGAATCTGCCTTTAGCTCAAGTCATGATCCCAGGGTCCTGGGATCGAGTCCCAAGTCAGGCTCTCTGCTCAGCCAGGGAGTCTGCTTCTCCCTCTCCCTCTGTCTGCTGTGCCACACCTCTCTCTGACACATAAATAAACAGAATCTTAAAAAAAAAAAACCCACCAATTTAGAAAGACTATGGAAATCACCAGATAGACTAGTTTCAAAACAAGTGTTTACTAGATTTTATGAAATAATTATATGCTTCTAGTGATACTTGCTCATCAGAGGGAATTTAGAAGAAACAGAACAATGAAAAGAACATCTAAAGGCCACTGAGGGTCCAAAAAAACACAAAGAAGCTCCTAAGAAAACTGATGTTCTCGTGATATATTTCCTTCCTGTCTTTTTTTTCCTAGGTAAGGAATTTTGAAATAATATATACATAGAGCCATACTGTTTTTCCAAGATTTGTTTTCTGTCTTCTTGTTCATTTCTTATTCACATTTAAACAGAGTCATTAGTTTAAAAAGTTAAAAAATTCAAGGAGATCCCTGCAATTCTGATGTATTTATCTTGTGTTCCACATCTGTCTCAAGTGGGAAATGGGAGAAGGTGGCAGTTCGCCTACTGGAAAACCGCATTCAAGTCTGTTGCTGTTCTTCTATTCCCCAACCTTAGACTCAGAAGAAATTAAGGGGAAATAGCACAACCAACCATTTATTTAGATAGGCCAACAACAACAATAATAACAAAAAACCACATTCTATGAAGGCTTTCCTGTTCTCCTTTCCCCTCCCATGTGTCTTCAGTGGCACTGACCATGAGGCTGAGTAGCCTGACATTACACAAAAGAGAGTGAGCTGTGGACCGACACATAGGGATATGTCTGAAAATACTTCTGTTATGTGGGAAGATATACCATGCCTATAAATAAACATGTTATGCTATTTGACTAAACATGATGTCTTTGAATAGTAGGAATTTTGTGTTGTTGGTATTTTTAATGCATTTACTCCTCTACCCCTTTTGTCCCTCAGGGTTATTTCTAGCTATTGAGTTATGAAGACATGGAGTTGAGAAATGTTGAATTTACTGTATTTGCTGTGGGTTTGTCTTTTGACCATGGATAGAGATTCTCAATACCCAGAGGATCACAGATCTTCACACAAATGAACACCTTAATCTCTTTAAGGGTATGGTCAACAATCTACCCATCGCCATGGAGAAAGGAGACCCTTCTTTTTTTGTTTGTTTGTTTAAAGATTTTATTTGAGAGAGAGAAAGAGCAAGCACCAGCAGAGAGGTGGAGGGATTGGGGAGAAGCAGGCACAACTTGGGGCTCCACCCCAGGACCCTGGGATCATGACCCGAGCTGAAGGCAGACTTTAACCAACTGAGCCACCTAAGTGCCTGAGAAAGGGGACCATTCTTCCCTGTAGGCCAGATATTTCATCACCAGCCTTTCCTGGAAGCAGTGATTTTGGTAGTGAAATTACTGAAGCCCTGTAGAGATAGAGTGGGATAAGATGAAGGTGGGTGGTGGGTCAAGTATTACACCCTAATCTCATTACCGTGTATGACACAAGAACTTTACCTGATGCTAAGCACTGGGTGGGGGGGCCAGATGGTAGAGAGAGAGTCTGAAGATTCCAGAAGTGAGTTGCATAAAAATTTGATGTTTGGTTCTGCACAGATTTGAAAGGACCTTCTGACAGCTGGTCTCTCTTCAGTCTGGGTCATCAGTCTTAATACCAAAAGGCCAGTGCCAACACAAGGCAGCACCTAATAAACATTCCACAGTGCCCCCTACTTTTCTTCTCTGAGTTTGCCAATTCTCTCCTTTGTTTTCCCCAACTCAGAGCTGGTTCCTTTATGGTACCCTCAGCGCTCCTCTCTCCCCATCTCCTGTTTCCCAGCACGGGCTCCATCTTGAGAGTGATGTTCAGAGAACTCTCTCTGGTGCTTTGCCAACTTTACAGCCTCTACCTGCACAATGAATGTCAAAAATCCCCACCTCTACTGTTTTCTGCTAGCTTGAGAAGAGCTACCAGAAGGCTGGAGAAATACAGTGGCAAGAAGGGAGAAAAGCTTTTGACTCTTTAGACTACAGTTAGTTTAATTCTCAAAACTTCCCTCGGATCTACTTGACAGGTTTTCTTCCCACTTTTTCATTATTTTTATTTTACTCCACATGACCTGATAATCCTGACCTTGATCTTATTGTGATAAGAGAGCATTTGCATTACCCTTGCTCTGAGAATTTAATAGAACAAAACTTTCCTACATGGACGGACCATGAAGGTTGCCTGGTTTAAATCAGTTTCCCATTTTACCAAGTCATAGAAGGTTCTAGCATGCCACTTTAGCCTGGTAATTCTTAAAAGAGATTCTACGAGTTTTCAGGAAGATTGTCCCATAAATATAGCAATGATTGTATTTTATAGGATAGACTATAACTAACATATTTTTCTGATTAAATTTTATTTCATCATGTTGAATAATTTTGCAAACATTTCAAGCCATACCTAATATTTAGGTGGTAGTCAATTAAATTATAAATAAGACTGCTGTGAACATCTCGATACATAGTTTTTCTGAATTTAAGATTAAGGTAGTATCCCAGAAGAAGAGTTTTCTACAAAGAGTCTCTATCAATACGTAATCCTTTTATCCTGTCTTTTTTCTCGATTTAAAGAACCCTACATAAATCCTTTTTTGGTGCTTTATCAGTCCATTAGTGCTCTATTTGGTGCTCTGTTAGTCCACTTTTTTGGTGCTTTATTCATCCTGATCCTTTATTAGTCCAACTAATATTTGCTTCATTATAACACCAAAGGTTAATGAATACTTACTTCTTTCATCTTGTTTTCCTATTTGTGTATTATGTTGCTATTTAAGAGAGCTGTTGGTGAAACTGAATTTTATATCTATTCAATTACAAATGCATTCTTTTTTTTTTTTTTTTTAAGATTTTTATTTATTTGACAGAGAGAAACACAGCCAGAGAGGGAACACAAGCAGGGGGAGTGAGAGAGGAAGAAGCAGGTTTCCTGCCGAGCAGGGAGCCTGATGTGGGACTTGATCCCAGGTCTCTGGGATCATGACCTGAGCCGAAGGCAGTTGCTTAACCAACTGAGCCACCCAGGCGCCCCACAAATGCATTCTTTTAATTGAAGATTAATCAATTAGGTAATATGGCACTTTAATGCTGAAATGCCTTAAATTGAAGAAATAAACTGGGTTACATGATCACTTTATTAAGTATATTTTGAACTGCTTAACTAATAAATAGTGGATTAATTTTGTTTTCAAAAGGCCTTTGCATCTATGAGTGATTTCATATATAAACCAATTTGCATAAAAAATAAAGATTATTTTGAATCAGCTATAAAATAAAGCAGTATTTCAGAATTTATTGATATCTATGAATATTTAAAGTAAAAATGTTTTAATCCCCATATATTTCTTTTAAAAGATTAAATTTTTGAGTAATCTTGTGAATAAGTCTAGGGTGTGGGAATTCACTGAGAAAGTAAATCCTTCTTAGGTTTTATTTTGACATCTCATAATATTTAATGATCCATCTGTGTTGTATGGGATACAAAGAAATACAAAATGAGTTTGCTACATTCAAAGAACAATTTAAATGAAAAGTGCAAGGCATAAATGTAAAAAGTTGAATCTTTTATCTGAAGCCCAGTTTAACCGCAGAGTTGAACCATTTGAGTATCATAAGTAATACAACATAAGTTCCAAATATGTAATCAAATTTCTGTGATAAGTCATAATTTGATTAAGAAATATTACATGTAGAGAAATTATCCTAGGGATAATTTGTGAAAGAAACACCCTAACTGCTTTGAGAGTGGGCTGAGTGTGTCAGAGAAAATTCCTGAAAGAAGGAGATTTATATCCAATCAGAATTTCCCTAATCAGTGGCTATGTGGAGAATCTGTGGGGGAAATGTACGTAACAAAGCTCTTCGATATGGACAGACCATGACAGGTGTTCTACCCAAATCACTTTTCATTTTACCAAGCCACAGATGGTTCTAGAATGTTGCTGTGGTCTGGAAATTCTGAAATGAGGTTGACGTCTATTCAGGAAGATGATCGCACAAATATCAGACTAGTTACAAGTATTTCGAGAGCAATGGTTTCTTCATATCAGAGTTTGTAGCAAAGAAGTCCTAGTTAGTGAGTAGTAACTGTCCTAAGCCACTTTCACAGGAATACAGAGATGTCAAAAATCTTGTTGCAGTTTGGGCAAAAGTCCCATGAAATTTATGATACAAAGATACACAGTTGTAAAAAGCAGACTTCATCTTTACTGAATGTGCTGGTTTGAGTCCTCTGAGAAGCAGATGGCAAGGCAGAATTGGACATCCAGGAGATCTGTCGGGGGAGGGGGGAATAGCTGCGAATGGCGAAGGCATATGAAGCAGATTAGGTGGAGAGAGACTTCAGACCGTAATAAAGGTTTGACACTCATGAAAAGAGAAAGGGAGGGAAGGAAGAATGTTCTAGAAGAGACCCAGACTACACTGACCCTCTGAGAAATTCTCAGGCAGGTACAAAACCAAATCAAGGTCGAGGTAGACTATAGCAACTCCAGGCACACTACAAGACTGATGGTAAATTATATGTTAAAGGGTGCTTGGATTTTTAGTAGCAAAGGATTATAAAGGGAAGGGAAATATTATATTACATTTTATTTTTAAGAAAGATTTTATTATTTATTTAGAGACAGTGTGAGCAGGGTGAGGGACAGAGGGAGAGGAAGAGAATCTCAAGAAGATGCCCCAATGTGGGGCTCAGTTCCACAACCCTGAGATCATGACCTGAGCCGAAATCAGAGAGTTAGACACTTAACCGATAGTGCCACCCGTGCGCCCCTGGGGAATATTCTATTTTAAAGAGAGGTGACTGGGATTTCAGTTTCCGGCAATATATGGCAGACTAGATGGCAGAAGACAACAAAATCTTGGCTGAAACAAAACAGCTGAATTGGCTGGTAAAATACAACAAAGCAGAACATTCAGGACAGTTAAAGAAATCCTAGGGACCAAAGATGGCGAGGAAACTGAGAAGCTAAGCTGAATATGGGAGTTAACTTGTGTCTGTCTTGTGATGGAGGTATGTGCTGGTTCTGAAGACCATGGGCATACATGTTAATGGTCAACAGGCAGAAAATAAGAATGGAATGTCTGGTTTTTGTAATGAAGGCCCTTACAAAAGAAAATGACTCTACCCCAGCCCCCATATATAGGATCCTCAATGACCTACTGTAGCACTGGGGGCATGAGATACAAGCCAATGAACCAAATGCAAAGCCATTAACTAGCACAGGGAGAGAGGGCAAAAAAAAAGGCTTATTGGTCTTTTTTGACGTGGGTTCTGGGTGGGAGGTAAAGTCTCCATGACACCATAATTATAAGTCTGTGTACACGGGTTTGTTATACTACTTGTATGATTTGGTAATATATAAACCAATAATATATGATAAGGTGACATCCCTTCCAAAATTTGGCTTGTTTCTAGTAATTTCTCTGGGTGGCCCGACAGAAGAAACACAGAGTTTTTCTGGAGAGATAGAGTATCAACCCATCTCTTTAGCAGTACTGCCTGTAAAGTGTAAGTGAACATGCATTGATCCGAAATTGTAAAGTATGAAAGGAAAAAACACCCCCCCAAATAAAAATAATCAGATTCAACAAACAGCTGAATTAAACTCTGAAGAATTTGAAGGGATAGAATCAGCAAAGGGAGGCTTTAAAATAAGTAACTTTAGAATGATCAAAACTCAATCCATAGCCAGAATACTTCATAGGGAAGCATAGTAAAACACAGAGAACATTCACTTCAAAGGAAGGATCTTAAAAGCAGCCAGAAAGAAAAGACACGTTCTTAAAATGTAATGACAGGGGATCATCTCAAACTTCTTGAAAGCACCAATAGAAGACATTCAGGAAAAACGTTGCAAATAGAGAGTACAAAATAATAAATAAATACAAATATGAGAGTAAAAAAATGTAAGTGGTCTGAATTTGATTAAAAGTCAACAACTTTTCTGATTGCACTAGAAATATCAAATTAGGTATGAGCTGCTTATAAATGATTGTTAAAATGTAAGGTCAATGGACAGAAGGGAGGTGGGCAGGGGGACAGGTGAAATAGGTGATGGGGATTAAGGCATACACTTGTCATGATGAGCACTGGGTGATCTAAGGAAGTGTTGAATCACTATTTTGTACTCCTGAAACTAATATTACACTGAAATTTCAATAAAAACTTAAAAAAAACCCATAAAGTAAATGGAAGTGATGGGAGGAGTTATGTCACAGAAATATTAACCAAACAAATATCAGCATAACTATATTTAATTCAGACAAAATAAATTTAAGGGCAAAAGCATCTATAGGCATAAAGGGATTACTATGTAATCATTACTATTTAAACTCACCAGGAATTCTATATTCTTCTTTAATAGAGTTCCTAAAATTGCACTCATTCATTTATTTAATATTAATTGAAAGCCAGGCTACGCCAGACTCTGTTCTATGTGCTTGGGGACACACTGGTGAGCAAAACAGACAAAAATTTCTGTGCTCCTAAAATTTACAATCTAGTTTAATCTTTGGGATTGGAGGATAGGTAATTAAGCACCAAGTAAAGAAACAAATTTAGGGAGGTAATGTATACTATGAAACATAGTATAAGGGAAGGAAGAGAAACCATATGGAGGAACTATATTTGATAGAGGGTAAGGGGACGCTTTTTAAAATAAAGTGACATTGGAGCTGAGACCCAAAGGAAGGGAAGGAATAATTAATATGGAGATAAGAGGGGGAAAATGTTCAAAGCAGAGGAATTAGCAAATGAAAAAACCTTGAGCAAGACTCTGCTTAACGTGTTCAGGGGGTAGCAAGGAGGCCGTTGTGATTGGAGTGGAGTGAGCGATGGAGAAAGTGGCAGGAGATAGTATCAGCGAGGTACTCATGAGTCAGATCATACAGACCTTGACAGCGAGGTACTCATGAGTCAGATCATACAGACCTTGACAGCGAGGTACTCATGAGTCAGATCATACAGACCTTGACAGCGAGGTACTCATGAGTCAGATCATACAGACCTTGACAGCCATTGAGATGATTTTGGATTTTTTTTTTTTTCCCAGGGGGAAATGGATACCTTGGAGCAGTGATGTGGCATGTTACATGTTTGTTTTAAAAGGCTCACTGGGGCTATGGTGCAGAGTGTAGACTGTAGAAGGACAAGCAAACAGGAAGACCAGTTTGTACGCTGTTGCGGTGATCCACATGAGAGGTGGTTGTGGTTTGGACCACTAGAGAGCACGATAATGAGTCAGATTCTGGTATAATTTCAATAATAGAGCCCATAGGATTTGATGTAGGAGACAAAGAGGAGTCAAGAATGACCCCATGTTTTCCAGTTTGCTAAGTGGAAAAATAAGTGTTGTCCATTGCTGAGACCAGGAGGGCAGAGTAGGAGCAGGTATGGGAGATTGGAAGTTGGACATGAATACCTAATAAAGAAATGAAAGAATTTCAAGGAGTGGGAGATAATTGACTAGTTATTTTGCCAGTGGCAATATGCTTCCCCCAGTAAATCAATGGGTTGAGAAGAGAAAAAATGGGGTATAAAAGATTTAAACAACTTTTATGGAGATATACTCCTGCCTGTCATGCGACTTTCATAAAAACTGTCCATTGCTTGGACTATAAAATGATCTTAACAAATTTTCAGAATTGATGATCTTCAGACCACATACTTTAAAAGCACAGCACAATCATGGACTATATCCATGACTAAGGACAGCTGAAGGATAACTAAAAGAAAGGTAGCAGGCTAGGAAGAAAAGAATTTGGGAGAAATGCAGTATCAAGTAATAGTATTTCTGAGAAGCTGAAACTTCTACATCCAGATCAGCTCTGTGTCTTTGATTACACTTATGGGACAGCCTTTACATCCTGCCTGGTTCTTAGTCATGAGTTTCCCTGAACTGGGATAATTCTGGCTCTCAGGATTCCCTATAACCTGGACAAATTTCTTAAAGGGGACTCTTTCCTTGAAATGTCTAAATTTAAGACAGTCTTTTCTTTTTTGAGTTGTCCTACAGTCTGTATCTCTTTGGCATCCTGAAAGTAGCATGATTGTTAGGCCCATGACTTGTTCTGGTCATGCCTGAATCGAGGTGGGGTAGAAGATGTTGTCCTTGGGAGGCTAGAGCTGCCATAATTATCCTGACCTAGGATTGCATGACTGGTACTTCCCTACTGTGTGGCTGGCTCACATGGCTGTGTTAGGGAACCAGAATTGAGCTGGTCCCACCTTGACTGCCTTCCTTAAGCTACTCCATCGACCTCAGGACTAATCCCCAAGTCACTAAAGCAAAGCCCTGTAGATATCTGCAATGCTTGTCCTCTTTCTGAGCTTATTTTCACTCCGCTTGAGCTCTCCTCTTCTGCTTGAGCTCTCCTCCTGTAGCTCTTCTAGGCTATAGGCTTTGCTCCTCATACCCCATGGGTGGATCCTATTGTGTTATGTGTTCCCACATACGATCTTGCCCACCCATTGATTGGCTTCATTTGTTTTTGTGGCTCTCTTGGCAGTGATTTCCACTGTTGCTTTAGATCATGTATTTCCCCGGTTATGTGGGCTTCAGGCTATACTTCAGTCCAGTTCGAAAACCTGTCTCCAGTCCTACTGGGACCTGGGCGGGGGGGGATATCATACTCATTGTGGATGCGGGAAATGGAGATCTGTGCAGATGGGACAGTGAATTATCCCATAGTTTTCTAATGACTGTTGTTTTTTTCCTGATTATAAACATAATCATATTGTAGAAAGTTCAAAAAATACCAAGAGTATAAAGAAGACAAAAAAATGCCAGTCATACTCCTACCATTAAAGAGTATCCCTTGTTAATATTTTGGTGCATTTACTACCTAAAATTTATATGTATAGAAAATGACTAAATGAATAAATTAAAAAAAGAATTGAATTATACTTTACATTCAGACTTTTATTCATTGACATAAATAAGTATGATCCTAGGGGTGCCTGTGTGGGTCGGTTGGTTAAGTGTCAGCTTTCCACTCAGGTTGTGATGCCAGGGTCAAGTCCCCTGTAGAGCTCCCTGCTCAGTGGGGAGTCTGCTTCTCCCTCTTTCTCTGCTTCTCCCCGTGATCGTGCTCTCTCTCTCTGAAATAAAGTTTTTTTAAAAAAAATAAACATTATCCTAGGACCATAAATACTTTCTATCCACCATTTTAAATAATTGCATAATATTTCAGCATATATGTCATCTTTAAACTTAATATTTTATTCTGTTTTTAGTTCGTGTCACTTTTCTCTCTAAAACCTTGTATTCTTCCTGATGACAAAGACATTTGCTAGAATGATTATTTCTTGATATCTTTATATTTCCTAAAGTCAACATCTTATGTTTCTAATTATTTTTTAAGAGAATTACAAATCGTAAGATTGTCAAAGGTAATATAATTTTACTTTTGTGAAAGGATTCAACTTTTGTAATTTTTCCTTTTAGAAATGAATTAG